>JAQFZQ010000041.1:0-63715 GCA_034696005.1 Glomeris marginata | reverse complement strand
ACAAGCCACGCCCTCTGGTTTCTTGAACGCTCCGATAACAGAGCGCATTCTTGGAGCAGTTTTTGAACGCAGCCAATATGTATGTGTAATGTTGCATATAACATTTTCTACATAAGATTACAATTTTCAGGGAAATTGTGTAGCATAATTATACCTATATTGTATTACATGCTTTGATCGCTTTTATTTATATTCAGTTTATTCTCAGAAATGTGTAATATCCTTTTGTCTATTTATTTTTCTGTTTTCTGATGAAGGAATTACAGTATCATGGAATTATAAGGCAAGATGTTGTACTAGAAAGGGAGGGAACTTCGATGGAAATTGGCAACACCTATAAGCATCGCTCAAGTTTGGCAACACTCACCTACGAGATAACAGCCGGGCTTTTCCCAAGCTTGTTGCGATTCCTGCGACATAACTCCGGCAAAAATCACGACTACAGTTACCAAGTAAGTGAAAGTCGATGTTTTACACGTCTTCATCGCTGCAACTTGTCGTTATAGTTGCTCTGAAATTAATGAAAATTGTGAGAGAGAGAGAGAGAAAAAAAAGAAAAGGTGCGCATTCGAATTTTGCGGCCGCCATTTGCAACTCGGTTCAAAATTCGGGTCAAATCCCGAAACAAAAGCTATTCCTTGTCGCAAAAACATGTCAATAACCAATCAGTTTCAATCGGGGCCATGCATTATCCGTATTTGGTGTACAATAGACGTGAAAAGAGCGTGGAAATTTGCGTTGGCGAAATCGAATTTGGGAAAAGATTCGTCGTTTTCAAAATGGCCGCTGCTCCATTCGCTCCATTCATTGCTTATTTCAATGCCTTCTAAATTGGCTTGATGGATTGGGTTGTTGTCGATCTCATTGTTCGTTTATAACGAGATTTTCAGGTTGTATCTCCTCGTTGGCATAACGTAAAGAGGGCGAGCTTGATATTAATAGAAAGCTTATCCATAACAATTTATACAAAATTCACTAAAATTGAACGAAGCGCAAAATGATGCCTGGTTATAACATAATTTATTCATACTGTTTTTATATTATCCTGTCCAAAAATGCGTTAAGTGTATTTTCAGGTGCATTTACGTCAGTAATCATGAAATATAATGACAACGGTAATAATAATTTTCAATTTTTTTGTTGATTTTTACAAATAAATGTGAAACAGAAAATATACAATATACAATATATTACATTTATTATATTAATGAAGTTAAATAATCCGCTTATTCATTTGGCTCAATTTGCCGTAAATTTCGCCTGAGCAGCTGCTATAAAATGAATTATTAATGGCTTTGTATAGTAGTACACTACTTGTTGATGTTGTCTGTCATGAAATTCACATGTTACCATAAATACTTAATATGCAACTGTTGCATTTGACATTGTATCATTCATTTTCTCTATATAAATATATTAAACGAATGGGAAAATGTATAAAGGTATATAGTAATTTAGGTGCCCATACAAAGTATAAAATGTAGGCAGACAACTGAGACAAGTACATGATTTTTCACTTATATAAGTGCATCTTGAGTGACAATAAAAGCTTGTAATAAGAGATACAACCCCCTGGTGGCAATAACTTGCAACATGAGGCAAACTATGATTTTTTTAAGCAAACTACCGATATTATAAACAAGTATATGTTTAAATATTGTGTATATCTTTGGGCAGGGATTTGGATGAAATGTGGGAGGATCTTGTTATATTTGAACAGTTTGTGTAGGTGGCGCTGTTATAGCTCCTCCCCCAAAAAGTCTATTCATTAGCATCGATTGTTTTCGTAATAATGATTTGTTTACTGCATTCATTCATTAATTTCTGTAAATTCAGAATTTAAACAGTTTTGTGTGTAAAGTTACAGGTGTTTCAGATCAAGAAAATGAAGGGAATTCCGTAATTATATTTTCTGTTTCCCAATTGATAAATATAGATTAAAATAGACAAAATGAGAACAGGTTTTTCTATTAAAAGAATAAAAACCTTGGGAAAAGCCGAAGAAAAAGCAATATCATGCCGCACAAAAGGGAGTAACAAACTGGTTTGTTGAAATAATATATTAGAAAAATGAATCACACCTTGTAATTTATGCGAAAAACGGTGTATGACGTCACTTAGATAAAATACAAATAGTTCCCAGATTTTTGACGTCATTTTCGTCGTCATGAGACACTCGTGAGACACCCAGTGACGATTGCTTAATATTTAACAGCAGCCAATGGGTTAAAAAGGCGCCTCGTGACGTCATCAGCAAAGAATTTAACAACGTGGTCGAGAAAAATGGGGTTTTTAAGTCACGTGATTTTCCGTTTATCCCCTCCCTACTTACCTTGAACAAGTGTGGACCCTTACGAAAGGTTTCGGCTTCTGCTCTCGGCGATTTTCTCTGTAGTTCTGTTGAAAATGCTCTTCCGCAATCTGGCAACACGCATCCGTAACCCCGCCCACTCGTCCCCCATTTTGTCACATAAGTAGGGGGCCCGGCCCTCGAGCCAAATCGCCCAAACCCGATTTTCAGCGCCTTATTTACGTATATAATGTTGTTCTGGGTCAAAGGGCACCGGCCTCAGCGTCCATTTGCGACGTGATTTTGACGTCATTGGCATCTGTCGCTCGTTCGAAATTTCGAATTTGACGCGATTTGTGGAGTTAGTGGAAGAAGAGTCTTTTGGCTAGAGCGCTTTTAGTTGCGGGTTTAGCGTCGCGGCTCGGATGCGGTGAACTCGCGGGTGAATGCGCGCAGCCGTATTGCAGGGAAACGTGCAAGATGGCGGCGCCCGTGTGTAGTTTTTGACTAGATGATGCGATGGCGCTTCAGTTAATCGATTTCGTGGCATGGAGGTTTAGAAGTTGGTAGTTTTATTCGGTTTTTAGCGAAAGATGAGACAGGGATGAGAATGAAGCACGGGCGTTTCATCCAGACGGACGCATTTACACTAGTAGGTACGTCCGTTGCAACAAACGCACGTATTTAATTATAAAATCACAATACAGTGGTGAACTCGGTTGTGGAATAACTAACAAATGGTGGCATATACAGGGTGTCCGGAAAGTGATATGTTTGCTAATATTTCAAAATTGGAGTGAATGTTTTCAAATGTAATATGACGTTTAATTCCATCTCTATTATTATCCATATTGTTTGGTCAAGGTCATTCAAAAGACGAGGCTTTCCAGACACTCTGTATAATTAAATACATATATGAATAAATAATATCATCTACTTTTGATAATATTATTAACATGCATACATTTATGAAATGATAATATAAATTTCACTGTAAAGTGGAAAATGTGACTTTTTTAAAAAAAAAAAAAGAATGTAAGAGTTGAATTTTCTGGAGAAAAAAAAATGCACTGACTCCGCCCATCGAAAATGACCAAACCAACCAAAACCCACGCACAAAAAAACACATCCTAGAACCACGTGACCTTTGGTTTGAAGAGGCCAATTAGGAAACTATTGGTTTTCATTTCCCAAGAGAAAATGTGCGTCACGTTTCCGATGCAATTGGAAACTGAAGTTCAGTGAATTTATATTCTATTATAGGTCCATTTGTAAGTTAATACTATATTTCATTATTTGCCAGTTTTCTAGAATAATTGGAAAGATGAACTTGTGCACAAAATAAACCATGTCATTTTATTTCTGATAGGAGTATATATAAAACTGCATCATTGGTACAATTATCCTGAATCAAACCACAAACATAGAACTTTTTAGATTTATTTTGTAGTGCAGTTTTGCGCCGATAGACGGCGCAGTTTACATTGTAAAAATTTTTCCTCTGTGGCTCACCCTGGGGAGTAAAGTAGGCAATTGTTTTGCACATTTTTAATGTGTAATATAACGATGCTGTTCGGATATCCTACTGTGGAAAATGAGAGTGGAATTTAATTAGTTACTTTCAATTACATTTTTTATTGTTGAAGAAAATGAGGAGAAATAAAAATGTTTGACCCAAAAACACAAAACACAAAACACAAGTGTGTACTTACAAGTAACATTCCATCAAAAAATCTAATCTTGTAAATGTTGCTTTTATCCTTGAAAAATGGCAATCTCATTGGTGTTTTTATTAATCAAGCCCCGCCTTCTATTTCTCGGTTTCCTCACTGTGTGGCGCTGTAATTCGTATGAAAGCAATACACACTAACTACTATTAACACATTTCCTGTTGTCTGATTAGGTTTTTAATTAAGCAATGGCAACAAAGGATTCTTTTTCCTGTTTGTTTCAGCATTATTTTTGCTATATGTAATTTTAATGGGCGTGTCCTTTTTGTCTTTTTTTTTTCCCATTGGTTACCATTTAGGTCTGGTGCAATGAAATGCGAGCATTTTTGTATACTGATATTAATTATAAATGAAATTGCATTGCACACGTGGTATATTTATCTTTTACTGCTGAAATGATTTCCAAGAAGTTCGGTTGAGTGACGTCACTTTGCGAATCGATATTTATCGATATATGTTTTTGGACGTTATCTTCACGCAATCAGATAGCTTTATCCTGACGGTTGCCATGGTAACTTTGCTTTGTATAAAAGGTGAGAGGAAAATCAATAGGGCAGGTGAGATGGTGATCACGTGACAAGTTTCATCCTCACTCCACTTGTTCGTTAAGCTTTGTTGTTTCAGTTCCTTTTTTCACTGTACTTTTTTTACTCTTACAAGAAATTAGTTTTTTGTACTTTAACTCGATTTGATTCTCTTTTTTTCTTTTTTACAGGAAATATTTAAAAACTTTGTGGCATGATTAACCCCAATTTGTCTAGCGGCAATGAATTGAAAGTAAAATGTGTTGCCAGACATTTTAGAGCTGAGATTGGCTATAGAATAAAAGTAATTATGATGAAAGAAAAATGTTGTGTGTACTACAGTGTGAATTTTTTGCAACAAATTTTAAATAATTATTTTGTTAAAAGAGAAATATTATAATAATAAATATTGATATTAGTCAAATAATAAATATTTAAATTATAGAAATGTTATTATAATAAAATCTAGTAATGAAAATTGTTAAAAGTAAAACATCTTCCTTTTTAAATTATAACCCCTATAATACTATAGAATTAAAAAAAATATAGGTCTTTTTACTCAGGAAGGAAATGTTCCCATCTTCAATAATCGGTTGTGCGGAAAATAGATAGTGGGCGTGGCCAAGGTTCCTGTCAATTTTCATTGAATGGCACCGTTTTCATTCTACATTTCCTCCACTCTCTATTAATAATTTTTACCTTTACAAAACCGAACAATATGAATACGGTTTAGCGATTTTTCCCCAAACATGGACCACTTTGCATGCAATTAAAACTCGTTTCCAGGATATAGACCTATAGATGCAATAATGAGGGATTTGCGCTTTCCCTAGGTACCCTGTTATTATTTTCCCTCTTCACTCTACTCTAGTAAACGTGTTTGCTGCTATGAAAGATGAAAAGATGCTAAATGCGGAGTTGCGCCGGTTTATCGGGACACGTGGGCGTGGCTCAAATACATGTTCGGATAAACGGTTTCTTATTTTTTTATTATTTTGTGAGAATATGGCATTTGTGTATAGTCTATCCCAAGGTGGCTATCGAAAAGGATTGGTGGGGATTTTTATTTGCGCGTGGAAGGACATCTGCAGCAGCCAATGGCAATCGAGGGAATAATAAATATGCGTTTTTGGGAAGAAAAACCGTTTTTGCACACTTCTAATTTGTGTCAGGTGCAAGTGAAGTTGCTCCACTTATTACACGAGCAAAAATATGTTTACACTTAATTAAATTGCATTTTGATTGGTGAAAAGAAGGTGTTTCTAAATTCATTGCGCAGCTGTTCATAATGCTGTATTTAGTTTAGGATTGGTTTAATTATAAATTCGAGTAGGAAATTTATATTTAGTAGTACAATAAATCGATATTTCATTTTATTTTTTACCTGAATTATTTAGTATTTGAGCCTGTTTATAAATTTAGGATCAGTTCTGTTTCAGATCGATGTGAAATGTATTTTTACAGATTTCCACGACACACAGTCTTATATTCTAATCAATATTTCATATACCTATGCTATCTTTAAAAAAATAATACTTGTTTTGTTGACACAAATGAATAAATGAAATATGTTATTATACTTTATAACCATATTACTGCTACTGTATTATACCTGACGGCCATTACACCAGTCAGTGAGCGGATGACTGTTGTAATGGCGGCCAAACGACAGATATTATTTATATGCAAAAGTTCATTTTACCTGGAAATGTTTACATGTACGGTACAATAATTATTATTGGTGAAAATTAATGAATTAAACCAATGGCCAATAACAGATGTTAATTGTATGTAAATTTACCATTTAATTAATAACAATAATGAACTAAATTAAATGTATTATAATGCAGGACTATAACTTTATATAGGAAATATAAATCAAATATTTATAAAAATATTAACTTATAAGATATAAATATTAACTTATAAATTAAAAATAAAACTATTAAATTATAAAATACAAATATTAAATTTTTAAATATGAATAAAAGTGTTAAGTTTTTGGAAAATATATAAAAAGTGTAACTTATAAAATATAAATATTAACTTTTTAAATATTCAACTTAGAAAAATGGCTTAAATATGGCTAACAATTGATTTATCTAACATAATTAACATAATGTCTTTCAATCATATATTATAACTAACTTCATTTGTTAAATTGCAGTTTAAAAGTGAATTGCACTGAATAATTAATAAGATGCTATATAGCATGTTGCATATATTCTAGTCTATTGTATTTTTGATATTTTTATGCTCCATTGCTTGCATAAATTCCTGTTTGCTGCAACTTTATGCAACATGGATTGAAGTTGACAGTTTGCTGACGTCACTACACATTTTGCTTGGGATAACAAAGAGGGGGAAAAAATGTAGTTTGGTTGGAGGCAGGCACTCGCATCACTTCTTTTATCCCGTATAGAAATCTGCTAACAGGATTGTGAATAATTTGTGAGTTAGCGACGCTTTTTCGCTTTTCATGGGAAAATTCTCAAAGTAGGCCTATAGTACCTAACATATTGTATTCCCCGTGTCTTTTGTGTTGACATATCTGAAAGGAAACAAAACCCGATGCTTCTTGTTGGCCCATATTAGTGTGTCCAGCACATATAAATCCCCAGCAAAGAAATAGGAGAATCGGAAAATGGAAGCTCACAACCGGAAATAAGTAGATACAAGTATCGATTTTCCACCTGTCTATGGCGGAATTTGTGCTGAAACTAAACAAATATATAATGACATTTTGGTATGTAGTGGGTGTAGTAGGTACAGTGTGTCAGAGTGCAGTGTGGTTTCTTGAGTCTTGATGCCCTTCAATTCACAGTGGGACCATCTCAAGATGGTGGTTTGACGCGCAGCATACCAAAGTGGTGCTGTTTCAGGTTGCTCAGCATACAGAACCTCGTTAGCACCAACTTGAAATGGAGAACTGGAATTCGTATTACCTGTTATACTGCACATGATACTGGGAATTTGAAAGAAAGTTACTATAATGTGTATTTACCGGAAAGGTTTTCCGTGTTGCGTGCTGTTACGTGCTCCACGCCCCTGATCCCATGTTGCTGCGGCAGTTGTCACACTGCACATTGGAAATCCATACGTAGTCTGCGAAGCAAGCAAACACTTGTACATTTGTACCGGCAAACGGAAACCAAGTCGGATCATCGAAAAACGATGCAACTGCGCTTGCGACCTGGTTCGGAGCGGCTGCCGTGACAAGAAGCAAAGTTAAAATAGCAACTTTGCGAGTTAAACCGTAAAGGATATGCTCGTTTAAAGTGGGTCTGGCTTCAATATGTACATTTGGAACACTTTGGAACATTTTGGAACGGTTGGAAGACAGCGGGAAAAGAATTAAGATGAAAAAGTACGCGGATTTTTGCAGCGACATGTGCTAAATTAAATCACGAAGTTCAGTTTAAGTAGGAGTTGCTTTAATAGGTGCATTTCGAACACTTTAGAACACTTTTGAACATTTTTGAACATTTTTGAACACTTTGGAACACAGGAAACGGGATTCTGTTTAAAAAACTACGCAGCTGTTTACAGCAACACGCGGTGTTCCAGCGGTTGCCATTTAAAGAAACGAAAACTTATATGGTTTAGTGTTCGAATATGGAACATTGTTTGAAATTGAGTTAAATGAAAGAAAGGGCGTGGCTTAGAATAGAAAAGTGAGGTTAGGGATTAAAGGAATTTCTTTGGGTGAAAGAAGGGAAAAAATGGAGAGTTTCGGTTGGTTTCGGTGACCATTGACGTAGAAATGACGCGTGGGCGTGGTTTACGATTGGGCGGTGGCTTTACGTAGATGGCGCTGATTGGTGGAAGCCGGTTACAAAACGTAGGGCTGAGTGCGTTTGTAGTTCATTATTTGAGGTGCTTTTGTGAGAGAAGCACGACTGAGACTGCTTCTTGGTTGGAACTCTTCAACCGACAAGTGAAGTCTTTTGACTTGCGTTCGAAAGTTTGCCGGCCGGAAGTGACGATGCAACGCCCGTTCGTAACTTGCGCACTCGTCATCTGCGCCGCCATACTGCTTCCGGTGTGCTGCACAGCCCTTAATCTCTCTCGTCTGCTCCACAACAGGATAGCAATCGCAAAACGAGCCGGTACGGTCCGTTCCAACTTCTCCAATTGTTCAAAACAACTTACTTTATGTGTTCCAATAGTGTTCCTTTACTTATTTAGTTGCAATTTTATAGAATTAACTAAGTTGGAAGGTTTTAAGGGGGAAATCGAACGCAGCGTTCACTTTTTGTCGCGGCAAATCTTTCCGTTAAGTATGCGTAATTTTGAAAAATAGATGGATGGATCACATTGAAAGGTTACATTACGTTCCAATGCTGTTCCTGTTCAATATTGAGTTTGAAGTTTGTAGAATTAACCACTTTGGAACGTTTTAATGAAGGAACCTGAACGCAGCGTTCTCTTTTACACTGCCGCTAGACTTTCCGTGAAGTTCACGTAATTTTGAAAAATGATTGGATCACAATGAAAGGTTACTTTATGTTCCAATGGTGTTCCTGTTCCTTATGTAACTAGAAGCTTATAGAATTAACCTATTTGGAACGTTTTGAAGTGGGAATCCTAACGCATCGTTCACTCTTTTGCCACTCGAAAGCTTTCCGTTAAGTATACGTAAATTTGATGAAAAGTACATACATGGTACATATTAAATTAATATGACCAGTTTAAAAGGTTAGGAACGTACGAATTAATGATGTTCGTTCGAAATTAAATTGATTTTAAAAGTTCAGATGGGAGTTAGATCCTTGCGCAACAAGATCAGCATTGGACAGATTTTTTTTGGCTGTTCGAAATTGTCCTGGTCATACGTTATGGTAGTTGAATGGAATCTAGTAGTTTTGGGGTTGGTTTTGTTCAGAATAAGAATTACACAGTGTAGATGTTTAGAAATCCGTAATATTGCGCGGATCGCGAATCGTGGCGACGGCAGCAAAACTGTTCCAATAGGCATTTGTATGTTGTTGGTTGTACATAAAGCAAAATAACAATGAATAATGTTCTATATTAACATTAGACAACAATTACAGTTGATTGGATAGCACGAATATTGCGCACCATTCTTTTGTGAACGCCCTTAACCTTGCGCACTAATCATTTACGTACACCTCACGCAGCTCCCTGCCAATTATAATCTATTGACTTTCTCCTGGATTCTCTCTGTTTGCACCGTGGCTTACACAAAGTTAGCGAATATTGTGAGGGTGGAACCTCCCATTGGTACAGTAGGAACCATTGGGACTTGTTCGGTTGTGGAAAAAGTTAACGGGAAGGCTCACGTAGCAACCTGTATGATAATGAGGTTTATTAACGAGGGAATACGATAAACTAGCGAATATGTAATTGGGTTAAGTGTTATAATCTTGTTACAATCTTCAGGGCAAACGAATGAAGTTAAATCATCGGGGGGACTTTACGAGCTGGTTTTTGATTCCGCAAGGACCCGCATGGACCCAACTCGCGTAAATCGAGTTATGTAGCATGATATATGCACAGATTCATCATGTTCTCTTCAGTAACCGTTACCAAATTAACATTTTAATTATGTCTAAAGGATATATTTTGGAGGTTTGAAGGTTTTCAGCGGTTAATCGCCGGGTATAGGAACCGGTAATTCCAGTTGCGCAGGGCTTAAAAGGGATTTTGGGTTTGGATAGTAGATATTTGGCTATTAAGCACCGAAATGAAGAATGGGGAGGGGTGTAATTTATTATAATTATGCGTGGAAAATTGGCAAAATTTGATCAGCTGCTAAATAGAGTGCATACGTAGCGCGGGATGTATACACGATGAGGACAAATGTCTTGCGGAGCATTCTCTGTGTCATAACCAGCAGCTTAATGAACTGGCAGAGAGGTTTAAAATGCAATGACACCTTGTCACGAAATGACCCAAAACTGGAAGGGATTCCGTGCTGGTTGTGCACCGGCAGGATCGATGGTGCGCGATAGCAACATGTGTCCGTTATTCGTCGCGTGAGCAGAACCTCCTGCGGATAATCAATTGGTGGTTGCTATTGTATATTTTCCAGGTACCCGTGAATATTTGCGATTAAAAGACATGCAAATGTCACGTTTGCAATGAGCAGTTAACGATGGAAAGGTCAGAATGGGTGTTCGTAAAAGTAAGGTGCAGGGAGCGCGCGTGGCGCGGAGTAACGCTGCGTTGCCAGGAAGAGTTTCTTTGATGATCACACTGTAGTTAGCTCAATTTGCAGAGTGGGACATTGTTCAGGTTCTGGTAGTTAACAAGGTTTTTTTTAGCGGGAAGTCGTGTTCAAAAATGAATGGTGCGGTGATGCGCAAGGTTACATATTTCGAATATGATAAATGTGAAAACTTTTTTTGTGGTGATAGCTGGTATAAAAAGTAGATTATTGCAATAGAATAGACCACAATATAATAGAATTCTTAAAACAAAGTAAAACTTGGTAATAATTTAAAAATAAATGTCTAAATAACTGCATATTAGAATCGTAATCCGCGCTGATGCGCATCACCTGATTTAATTCGCTTAAAATGTTGCAGATTGCACTTAGCTGTTTCTTAATTTCCCTGCAGCTTGATTGCATACAGTGATTACAAGACGTTTAATAATAATTAATAGTGCTAGGATGATGAACTAGACTCGCTTAATGGATTACCTTCCGTTAAAGTTTCCACGCACCATTCTTTTATGTACACCCTTTACTTGGTAATTCCCCCGAATAATATATGAATAAATGTCACATGGAATTACGTATAAACCAAAGACAAATGTAAAGATTTGGCACACATAAAAAGTGATGTGTCTAAACGCTGCGGGAGGTGTACATAAAAGATTGGTGCACTGGGATTGTTTTTTGGAAAAGCGAGACGTTATGTTGAATAATGCTCTCATGTGTGCCTTCATGTCTTTTGTGCAACATTATGTCGTTTTGACAGTTGGGTGGCTCAATATATATATACAATGTGTACATTTTGTCTGTTACGCAGCCATGCGAGATGGGTTTTTGGCTTTTTTACACGGATTCGGTTCTCGGCGCATGCTCGGTTTTTACGATTCTGCTGCATCTTTGTAAATCTCGTTACGTGATGACATATTTGCTTGTATGCGGCAAAAGCAGCACTGACTTTTCTTCAGATGGATGTTGAATTACACTGTACATACATTGTGGAACTGCGCAGTTGAACTTGACGCGCACAACTTCTACTTGGCACGTGTTGCTCAAATTTTTCCTAACTTAAATCCTTATTAAAGTGAATTATACAGGCTTAATTGTGGATTTGGTAGTATTTGTAGTAGTTTCTAAGGTTTGAAATGAAAATTTAGCCCGGCTGCATGTACACGCAGCGCGCACGTACCGTTATGCAGAGTACGCTGTGTACGCATTGCATTAATGATGCATGTGCACATAGTAGTAGCTAGGCAGACACAAATTAATGGATGAGCGTGCATAAACGTTGTACTAAATAAATTAAACATAAAAATCGATCTGTAGAACACAAAAATGCCTTTATGCTGCGTACAGCGTTCAACGGTCAGCGCTGACTCGATTATTTGTGCCCAACCGGCACCATGTGTGTCCACAGTGTTTAAACAAATGATTTATAGGCAAAATGTGCAAGAGTAAAAATGTCTTTTTAGGGGTGGGTCAGGTTGGAAAGTGATTTGAATGAAAAATGGCAACCTTGGCTGACCTACACCTCGTTTGTTTAGCGCACAATGTGCAAATATTGGCCATAAATTGACATAGCTTGGTTAATAACGTTAATAATGTGCGGTTTATATGGGGATTTTGCATGTTCGAGTAGGTGGTATGTAGGCTTAATTTCGCGAAGAATATATAATGTGCATTTCTCCCATAAAAACCTAATAAACCTGAAACTCTATCTGAAAAGAGAGAGTTAAGCGAAAAGTTAAATTGACAATCATTATATATGTATATAGTGGGAAATTGGATGTTAAAATAAGGGCATTAATGTGATGATAGAATATTTGACATGCACCTGCATTTGGTAAATGCGAATTTATTTCCAATTAGTCGTATGTTAATGGTCCTATGCAATACGAATGATGTTTGAGGTGTTACAGGCGTAAACATAGCTCTCTAATTTGGTTTGTGTAAATGTTTAGTACATAGTTTCTGATAAACTAATCAAGGGAATGGAGTAATTACTTAGTAATTAATGTTTGCATGCAGTGTACGGGTTCATTTTACGGTAACTCGGTTGGTGCAGTACGTGAACATTTAGTCTGTTTGGAACACAGCTAGCATTTTGAATATTTATTGGGCATGCCCTTGTTGGGGAATATGGGAATATGCATCAATGTTCAAGCAGATAAAAGGAAAAAAGGAATTGTTGGGTTGATTTCGGTACGAATGGATTTTGCACGCGGATCGTGACAACGATGGAGAGGAAAAGGAAAACAAGATAATAATTCAGAAGAAACTAATAAATCTGAATTTAACAAAAGAGGATAGAAAAGAAAAGAACTTGTTCTTTGTGCTTTACATTTATACAAAAGGCAAACATCTTGGATTGGGCCGTGAAGTGTTCGTTGAACGGTCCGCGGCTATTTTTCCATTTTACCTTTGCGATTAGATTTCAGTATTCCAGCCTTGTTAATGTTAATACATATATCATATTCTATCGTATGAGGAACTAAAATTGATGTTGAATAAGTAACTTCTAATAATTCCACAAAAATAAGATAGTTGACGCGGCCTTTGGAAAATGAATGGTGCGAAAAGAATTAAGGCTCCTTGCTTTCCTAGATGACTTTTTCCTAATTCTTTGGTGTTATGTCATTGTTGCAATGTGGAAGTTTCATTAGGTCCTGATTTTTATACTTTTTAGCAGATTAACTCTAAACAAGGATGTTTATCGAAAGGTCTCCAAGATGGAGCAGGATGCCGCGCTGCGTTACACGTTATCCTCGTTTATTTCGAAACATTCTGAAGCTGTGTGCTTAATTCCTTGTCATATGAATCCCACAAGTGGGAATTCGTAGGTTTTGAACATTGAAGCACTAATTCGAGCCTCTTCAGTATGCGCGCGGACATCAATTGAAAGTTTTGGCATGTAAGGACTATCCGGCGCAGCGTAATCTCTTGATGCAATTAGTATGTTTACTCTACAAACAGTCTTGTTTGAGATTTCACTACTGAAGGTCCTTCACTCGGAACATGTTTCAGAAAAGCAATTGATGTTAGCACATCGACTCGAATGCGGCAGGCCCGAAGAGACTTTGCGGCGCCGCATCATATCGCATCGTCTTATCGGTTTAATTTCTGTGAATGGTCTAGTGGAAGGAGAAGAAAGCGAGAAAGAGAGAGAGACAAATTGCATTGAAATATCGATTGGAAATAATTTCCGCAAAATTAGCTGCGCCAAATGTACTCGTCGCGAGGGTAGAAAACCCTATGCGATTGTGTCTTCAGGGAAATTTAGCCGGAGTCACGTCACAGCGCATCACGTGATCATCCTACATTTCATTTTGACGCAAAACCAACTTGCAACTATGTTAATACTGCGTGGGATTAACTGAGATTACCAGTTCAATCGTACTGTACGTGCCCTGGTGGCAATATCAACAGCGCTTTAATCGCAGCGCCATCTGGATTCGACTATTCAAGCAAATACTTTTTTTATAGAAACATCGATATAGAACCCTTATAGTGGCTATAAGAAAAGCCCCATTCATTTATATTTTCTGACAGATTTTAATGTTGAAAAAACACTATAGTAGAAACCAAGTCAAGGTTGCACTAGTTTTTGGTCGGTTTTGATGAAAATTCAATTTTAATTTTGCGCCGGTTAGGTTTAGAGATGAATCGACTACTCCTACATCATTAAATCAATGCAGGAAATATTAGTGAAATTATATTTGTGGTATTGATTAAGTGTCATGTCGTTGGAATGATAATTCATTGGTGCATTCTTGAGTTAGTGTTCACTATAGCGGTTTCAATCGAATACGCAGTATCGTTATTTGGATTTGGGGGATTGATTTGAAGGGATTTGCATGGCCCAATGCACAATATAGTTTAAAAGGGCCAGGGCAATTGGATTAAAGTCAGTTTGGTAATGAAATTATCACTTGTGACGCCATTCGGTTGCCGTGTTGCCCATTGCGGGAAATGGAGGATTTTGTTGTTTGCGTACAACTTGTTCGTGACCAAGTGCCTCATAAGGTTTATTATTAGAGGATCGATGGGCTTGTTCTTTGAAGAGGTTGCTCGTTGGATTCGGATGATGTAGGGGTATTAATGCACTGTTGCCAATCCGCTCTCTTTCCAGTATTCGTAATACTACTTCTGACTTTCTTTGTTTGAACAGCACAGCCGCACTTATTATTCCAATATCTCACCCTTATTTCTGACTTAGGAAGCAATGACATTTATTTGTTGGCTTTGACCTCGGCTACTTGGTAGCCATGACAGTTTAGGGGACATCAATAAATATTGTCACAACAAAGATTTCCATGGTTTTTATCGGTTTTTAGACATTAAACATGGTGAATAATTTGAATATAGGAATTTGAAATAAGGGGAGACTTACATAAAATAAAATCGATTATTTTGCATACAGAAATAATCAGAATTACCAGTTTGTATTAGTAACTTGTGACATAAGTTAAAGACGATCCCTTAATGGAGGATATTTGGCAAACGTCATAAAATATAATGGGATATTGTATAGTATACAATACAGTTTTGGGGTTGTTCTCCTGTAAACTATTATTGGCAACATTGAATAAATGCAAATAGTGATGACTGCACTTGCAGTTGGTAATAATGGGAATAGATGACGTCACAAACTGCATTGTTTTATTTATGAAAGTTTATTTTATTGGTCCCTTTGGAGCGATGCGAGCAGCAACAGAAGCACACTGTTGCCTTCTTCCTCTGCTTATTTTAAATTATTTCACTGGTGGGCTGGGCCAATGGGCCAATCGATAGAAAGCCACTCGGTTTATTGCTCAGGTGTGTCTGTGACGTCACTGCATGCTCGATCGATAATCATGTTATCACTCTTATAGCCGGAACAACTTTTAATTCGCTTATTATACAAATGATCATAAACGAATCCAGGACTTTTTTAAAAAAATAAAGGGCCTCGTGGGCATTGTGACTATTTGCGCCCTCTACACGATGAAATATAACTCTACATATCTAGTAATTTAAAAGAGGCTTCAATCCTTACCTCGTAACTTCAATGTCCAATTTTTTATTCAATAGAGTGTCTACATGTTTCGACCGAACACGTGGTCATCATCAGGACAAAATACTCATCGTATCAAAGGATCTATACAATAAATTTGACTGGTATAATGGCGACCGAAGAAATATAAAACTGGTAGTTTTATAGCCTACTGCATATTATATTAAAAATGAATTAAATTTTTTTGTAGACAACAATATAGGATAAAGTTGTTAATTTTGAAATATAAAATTCGTAAATATTTCACTATAATCTCTACACAAATCCTTCAACATTCTTGATTAATATTTAATACTTAAGTAAATTAATTAGTAAACTGTGTGAAACATTAATCGGATTTACTCTAGCTTTCCCGGGTACGTAACACAGAAACAAAATCTGAGCAAATTATAGAATTAACATGGGGAATTTAATATAAAGACGGTAAAATGTTATGAATTATGTAGGCTACTGTACATATGAAAGAATACATATGAAAGAAAAATGTAGTTGTTCTCTAGAGAAATTTTCTACATTGTAAAGTTGTTGTTCATGTATGTGTAATGGCCGCCAAAGTTTTGCTTCCCTCCAGTAACGGGGCAATTTCGCATTAACGTCATGTAAACTTTCCAAGCTTGTTATATCGATCAGGATTTACTTAAAAAAAAAATAGTTGCAGGCAAATGGCGCAACTGCATGAATAAAAAAAAAGATTTGTTGATGGTTGGGTACAGGGAGACAAGAGGAAAGGGCTCCGCGGATTAACTGGTAAGAGCCTCCGTTGATCGACAACGTGGGAAAGTGAATTTGAACTTGCTGTTTACTATGTTGGCGAAAGAGGCAAATTGAAATGTGCAAACAGTTGCTTACCTGTACGTTGTGCGCATTTCCTTTTCTCACTATTTTTTTGAGTGTGTGTTTGATCCAGGATCGATAACAACGGATCACGTGATCACATCTTTTCGTTTCCCTTTCCACTTTGGTCAATTCCGGCATTGGCACGCCCACTCCCCTCTCTTACCAACACCCACCTTTCAGCATATATTTACCCACTGTTCTCTCTCTAGCTTCATTTCGTAGTTAATTTGGAAACGATGATATGAAAGTGACGTCACTTGGTGCCATATACTCCGAATAGGGAATATTTAAGTAATAAAAGACTTAATTGCGATTGCATTCATTGCGGCGACCATTTTTATGTATTTTCCCCTGTGCTTTTTTTTAAAGAGTGGGATTAAATAAATACAGTTTAATAACTTAATTAGTGAATACTAGTGATTTAAGCTGGAATTTTGAGCCGAACTCCGAGATTTATGGTATCGTTGCCCTCTGCGCGCGATGACATGTTGCATATTTTATACGGTTCACTCACTACATTTTCAGTTTGTGGTGTTCCATAATGGGAATTGTAGTAATGTGTGTGTGTGTGTGTGTGCTATAATTTTTAGAAATTGAGATGTGTCAGATCGCGTTTGACTTAAAGAGAAAAAGAAAAATGGCGGATTCTTGATAGATCGATACGCAGCGACCAAACTTGAAATACTATATAGTATGGCATGAAAGTTTAAACAAGATGGACGGAGTAAGTAAGATGCAAGTGTTGTGTCACTCAGAGTTTAGAAAGGAAGACAACATGTCAGACAAAATTCACATCTGAACATACCTAAATACCTACATATATAGTATATATAGCCATTGGTGCTCTCTCTTTGGCTCCTCCTACTTCTCCCTTCTGTGTTATTTGTAGTTGTTGATGTATAGTAGGTTCAACTTTAGCTAGAAATAACTTGGGGAGGATGTGGGAGGAGCTGAAGTTGTGGGAGGAGCCGAAGGAGTGGGAGGAATATAATAAAAAGTTGAATTTGAGTATAAAGAGGATAGAAATTTTTCAATGGCTTATTGTTTATAGATATTTTACATGGAAATAAAACGGAATTATGGGTTTGATGTTATTTGGATGGTGTTGGCATGCAGTCGTAAAGATGGAAACGGTTTTATGCTAGGGCTATATAGGTGTTTTGAGAGAAACAACGTCGTAAATGTGAAATTGGGAAGTGTTTTTGCCAAATTGAAAATTCATAAAACGAAACTTTTTTTAAAGGATATGAATTTCTGTTGGGACTATAATATTCCTTGAATTGGACTCAGTCATACCTTTGCACATGTATATAAATAGTGCTTTATTTATACACATGTGCCACCCCATATAGATTATACATTGTGCATATGACATCATTTGTATATTTTACAAAATGGATTTTCAGAAAAGCATTTATTCGTGTGAATCAATAAATTTGCCAGCAAACCGAAAAGGCAACTATTTCATGCGTGAATTATCATTGTCAGTTGAGGCTATATCAATAATATCTGTAAATGTCTGTATATAATATATCAAAATGCTTTTGTTCCCATACAGTCATATCGTATTAAATTTGACAGTGACAGAATGGGTGGAATTTTGGTTTCCCGGGGTGACAAATCCAGAAATCATATGACATTTGATATAATGTGTAACGTGCGTCACATAATCATTAGGAATAATGAAATACATATGTCCCATATATCTTCATTGAAACTGTATAATCAAAAGTTGTAGCTTTTCAGTGTTTTTGTAGTCATGGTAATTACAATTTATCTATATACAGGGTGTCTACTGATTATTAAAGTGAATTTTTTTTGGACTAAGCTCCACCTACAGGTTGTTGCATGAACCTCCAAATAAAAACTGGTGTAATGGCTGTCAAGCAAGTGTTGTTTACCATTTCAGTGAGCACAGTTTGATTGGGGAATCTATACACGTAGAATATAATGTTGCAATGAATGTTGAATATTGGGTTGTTGATCAATGTGAGTTTGGAAGAAGGTCTTTTGATTCACTCTAAGAAAAATGTTGGTCATAATGACAACAAATGTTAGTCAAGACTTGTCCTAAAACTGACCATGTTTATGTTAGTCATAATGACCAACATTTGCTGGTCAGCCCCTTTATTGACTAACATTTGCATCAAGTAAAGTTAGTCAACAAGGTGTATGTTGGTCATTATGACTAACATAAACTGGTCAGTTTTAGGACAAGTCTTGACTAACATAATGACCAACATTTTTCTTACAGTGTTGGTGTCAACATGGCAAAATGGATGCATGTGACGTACTTTGCGCGAAAACCAATCACCGATCGCCGTAGGGAGCCAAACTGATATAATCCTCTTCCAACACACCAGGGTGTCCTTTACCAAATCCATATTCTCCTTCTTTCTTTATTCAAGTAATTATTCTGCAAAATGTCATTTCTTATAACACATAATAACACATACCATTTTCTTGAATATATTCTGCAACACTGCAGGCCAGCAAAATGGCCCTTTGTTTGAAATAGTAGGCCTAGTTGTAAATTGTCATTTTGATAGCTTTGTCACCAAGCTTTCTGCAATTTTGATGGAGGATTTTGTGGGATATGATGATATAGGCCTATTCTGAGAGAGAAATTGCCCAGAATTTTCAAAATGAAATGACATATCAAGAATTTTTGTCGCAGAATCAGCAAAGTGCAACAGGGATTTGGATTTGGCCACCCGGGATGTAAATGCTAATATTTTGTGCAGTGTGCTGAAAAAAAAAGAAGAGATAAAAATGGTTTAACTCAAGTTCGTGCTCAGGTTTTCAAAGTGTAAAATCCCTAGAAGACCTAGAAAAACTCCAAGAAGCCGCCAATATATAAGACAAGATCACTCCATCTGGATTCCCAAGTTTACTGTGGTGTCCAAACTTAGTTTGCTCTTTAATGTGTCCTTTATTTATTGAACTACTCGGTGATTTTTTTAAATGTAGGTATAGCCCACATTCTTAGCCAAAATTGGTAATTATTTGCTGAGAATCTCCCCGAATTTTAAGTAGGCTTATCTTTCACTTGCAATTACATTTGCCACATTATCGAGTTTTATATGCAAACATTTGGAATACAAAATAGGAGATAAGCAATGTAAATGTAATTGAATTAGAATACATCGAGTTACACTTCTTGGTACAGGCAGTGTGTTACATTTGAATTTCTCAAGAGTATTCACCTGTAAAAAAAGTGAAAGTGTAGTTTTTTTTTATATAGTGATCTTATGGGTTATTCATATCTAAATGGTATCAGTATAAATACATAATAATTTGTGTTTATTTTTATTGTATAAAATGTGTTATTGTTGCACAATTGTGCATTTTATTTTGGGTATTGGGAAATCAATAAATGCTGAATTAATTAATTGAGGAAATGTTTTAAAGTAGGTATGTCTGTTTAATTTGTAAAAATACAGGAATCTGTTTTATTAAATGCCCATTTTCATTATTAATTGTATAACTAACTTTAAATTAATTAATTGAATATTTTATTTTTATTGTTTATTAAAATTATATTGCTATTCTGAATTTTATTTTCGTTTTAAAGTAGCCCTATGTATAGATGGTATATACCTATTTATACATGTTTATTTGAATTGCATGAATGCAGCAATTTTTAATGGACTCAAAAATCTACATATTTGATCGCTGTGCTGCTGCGAATAATGAGCAAATAAAACATTTATGTATAATTTGAACTGTTATGGCCCATGGCCCTATACATGTCTACAGTCACGTGACCATCTTTTCTGGTGAAATCGTCAATATCAGCCACGTTTTATCACAACCCATTTACCCGTCATCCCTTTTTGCACATGTTACTTTACGCCCACAGTAATGTGACATGAATTATTCAGTGTGGGTTATATCGATAAATATCGATATCGCGCTTGTATACTGTGTAAATAAATATATGCACTTTGGTGGGAATTATCTCCTCTTCCTCCTACACGACAGTTGACTGAATTTGCATAAATTGACATTTATAAATGGAAGTGGAGTGCAGAACTTAATTAATGAATCAGTAGCTATTTAAAATGTCCGCCATTTTGGACCCAATATCGATTGTGTCATTTGAACTGTAAATGTGTCAATGTTTGCACTATATACTCTACATACATGAGCATACATATTAAGTTTAACTGTATCAATATTGGAATATTATTGGTACATTATCAAGAAGGCTTAGTTTTTTATAATATTTAAAATTAACACTGAAATTAATACATAAACAAATGTTTGGAGTTCTATTTTATGTTAGTATACAAATTTAAGAACTTTTATTATATAAAGGGCCACATGTGTTTTTATCGGTTTATGGAAGTAATTCCCTTTGTCTTCCCATGTACATATAGTATGACTATAATCCTATATACACAATATAACTGATCATTCTCTTGATTATGGTCATAAAACGTGTTTTACTGTCACGTGGCATTCTGTAATTGGCCCCAAGTTGGCATAATGCATTTTTATATGGGACTATTGTTCATTTCAGTAGCTATATTTACACAGACTGTATAGTGCTTTGTATACGTTAGGCTTAAAATGGCTTTAGTTTTTCGCCAGAAAAGCTTTCCATTTTTTTATTTTTGTGGGAGGGGGGGTTTCCAAAACAATTCGGGTACTTTGCATATTTTCCAGAAGTATTTGGAGCTTTGTGAAAAGGGAGAAGACCCCATAGCAATAGGCGGCTTTGCATATCTTTATTGAAGGTATATATAGTACTACAAATATTGCTAGTTTGCATAATTTATGGATGGAATCGACTGACGGCTATGACGTCACTAAAATGGTATTTTGCATTTTCTTACAAAAAGAAAGTAAATGAATACGAGAACTCCTTCATATATTCATATATTATACAGTATATGGGAAACTTCTGAATTTGAACCAATGTTGCGTGACTTCATGCGGACAAGTTAATTGAAGTCAATTATGAACTGTTCTCCTATTGGTGGGAAACGATGCTCCACATGAATTATTAAAAAGCTTAGAAATTTTGGTTGTTGGCCATTAGGGAATTGTGAAGTTGGAAGTGGATTGCTTATCTTTTTTTGTTTGTTGAGAAGTTAAATGTTTCATAAAATGTAAGTCTCTAATGCTGTTAAAGTAAGTTTCAACTAAAAGCAAGATGCTGAAAAGCCTGTGTTATTTATTGATTTGTAACAGATTTGAATGAAATAAGAAGGAAAAACGAATGAAATTTCTAGTTTGGTGAAGGTAATTTGCTAAATTGTTTTTGGCAGATGACACCAATTCTGAAAATGTAAGTAGAAGTGTTATATATGTATATAGGGGCACTGTATATAAGAGTGGTAATAAAAGTTGAGACATAAGGACCACTCTAATCTGATTGCAACCTCGCTTTTTGCAACTTATACCTGATGTAAGCAGCCAACATGTGCCACTTTTTTTTTATTACAACAATGCAAGAGAAATACTTTTTCTTTGAGAGTTTGGCAACAACATGAGTGTAAAAAGCAACATCTGCATTTAGGCAGTTTGTTGGACTTTTATAGGGCAAATATGTTATACATGGGCCCACAATTTGCCTAACTGGAAATGACGTCACGTGCTGCCACCGAAATGTGTAGTTAGTATAGAGGTATCCATACGGCAGTGTTGCCAGATGAAACGAGATACGTGCTCAATTTGCCCAAATTACCAACACACAATCTCCCAGAATCACTTTCGTGACTGCAATATATGATATGATATGGACAAATTGTGCAAATAATTAACTGTTTCGCAGCGAATCGCGCAGCGCAACGTATGCACATCTACTTTTTCTCTTCCTTTAATTGACATAGTTTATACCATTGCATTTTAGTTATCAGTGGTTATTCTAACTTAGTCATTAGTTATCAGTAACATATTTTTCTTCTGACATAATTGCGCAGTATGAAAAACTACCTTTGCGATTAAATTTCATCTATTTCTACTATTTCATGGATTCCTATTTTAGTTTTTCAACTTGGACACTAATTAACTGTACACTATATGCTGGTTTACTGCTTGTTAGTCATATTATAACCCTGTTAATAGTTTGAAACTATTTGCTTTACTTGCTGCGGTTCAGATATCTATCGGTACGTCTGATAGTCAGCTTTATTTCAGTCTGGAAGTGATGAAAATGGGGAATGAAGATTGTTTGAAACATGTTCTTAATGTGGATGATGTAAATTAAGATTTGTGAATGTGTTCAGTACCATTATTGATTAACTGCGTAAAGATTGACCTTCGCGGAAGCAATTTGGCAGAACGAAGCGCGGTTTTAAATTCTCCTGACTATGGTTAGCTCTGAAACTAATTATATCTAATTCATATGCTCTGGAAGAATATTGTTAAAGATATGAAGGAAGATGTTTTCCCTTTGTCCACGAATAAAATGGAAGTTCCACTTGGGTTCCTATTAGAGGTGATCAAGGTCATTTGTTAGCATACCTTGCTGTTCAGAATGCATTAGCTGTTTGGAAGATGATATAGTTGAAAGTATTAAGCGGAATTGAAAGTATTTGTAAAGAACTGTTGGTTATAAAGTATATATGTTGTGGGTGACTGAACCGTGATGTAACGATTGAGTATCGCGAAGCACTTGCTGCGTCTTATTCCCGGGTGTTGATGTTTATAAATATTTATTGGAATTGGGATTTCTTTTTTTGAAAAAGCAATGGAATGGTACAGATGGTTTCTACTTGGAAATATGTTAGATTTTTCTTTGCTCTTGCGGTCAGCGACGTGTTATTCCATCGAACCTACTTCCGACATGCTCTGACCTTGATTGCCTCTGACAGGATATGAAATGGTCGCGTTGCATTCGCTTTTGATAGACGATTCTTATGAATGATTGACCACTGAATGAGGATATTCCCCTTTGAAATGTTTTTCCTCTCTCTACTTTTTCCTAGGAGAAGATCGATGCCAGCCGTACGAACCGTTCAAATGCCCCGGAGAAAACAACGATCTGTGCATCTCGATTCAGTATTTATGTGATGGGGCACCTGATTGTCCAGATGGCTACGATGAAGACCCTCGTTTGTGCACAGCAGGTTTGCAATTCTTGTTTGATTGGAATGAAAATATCTACGTTGACGCGAGGTAAGAAGTTTTCTATTTATCGATTACTTGCCAACTTTAGCGAAGCGGCCTCCGGTTGAGGAGACGGCCAATTTTCTACAGAGTTTGCTAGCCAATCATGGGCCAAATTATTTGGAGAAATTGTTTGGCAACAAAGCGAGAGATGCTTTGGAACCACTTGGTGGTGTCCAGCAGGTTGCTGTTGCCCTATCCGGTAAGGTTACGTTACGCTTGCTTTACGTAGCCCTGTTTGTGCACTCCTTCAATGTTGTCAGTTACAATGCAACTTCAATGTGCTTGCATGAAGCCAAAGTAGTAATTAAGTACTGAAAACGTGTTGAGCATATAATAATATTAGTGGCCCATCATATTAATTCAATTTGTTGAAGATGTTAACGCGTCTCATGCTGCGAGTCCAAAATGAAGTACCGATTCAGAACAGTTATAACACAATATGAAACGGTAATCTTGCATAAATATAAAGCTTATAAACGTTATTATACTGCAAAACTATATTCTAGACTGTATTTGATTATAATTGATTGCGGGTTTATGCATGGTCACTACCCTTGCATTGAACACGATCGGCACATCTTTCCTGGAAGTTTAAGAAATATTAATCTGTTTAGAGGAATGTAAGGTGCTTCCAGGAGTCTTAAAGTAGAATGTTATACCCTGACAGGCCAATGAATAAGATTGTTGAATGGCTTCGCATGAAGTTTGCCGAAACACGGTGGCACGCGTTCGATTGGTGGTCATCGTTGTTGGTTTTCAACACTATGACATTACTGTTACTACATTACTATATTGATAAATATGTGCAGAGAGCCAAACGATTGAGGATTTTGGCAAAGCTCTCCACCTGATGCGTTCGGATTTGGAACATCTGCGGAGCGTGTTCTTAGCGGTGGAGAACGGAGACTTGGGCGGTCTAAAGAACCTTGGCATTAAAGATTCAGAACTGGGAGATGTGAAATTCTTCCTAGAGAAACTAGTCCATACTGGCTTCATGGACTAGTCAAAACGTTTGAATTTCCCTTTTAGGGTTTGGGCCACTCGTCGTAAAGCCACCACGTTCGAAACATTACCAATAACCTACCAAAAACAAGAAAAGCCCCTTTGGGTTCTCTATTGTAGATAAACATACTAGAAACGGTGCAAATTCCCTTATAGGAGTTTGTTAAGAAAATAGTAAACAGCTACTGTGTTACATCCTCTGTGGTTTAAATCGCTATACCGGCCATTTTTCTAGTAGATTCAATAGAAAACTTTTTCCCCATTCCAATTTTTAAATCCGCTTGAAAATCGACCCAGCCGTTGACAAGAAATCAAGAACATAAAGTGTATGGCACGCCAACACGTAATGGCGGAAGATAATTTACCTACAACTTAGATCCGGTATTAAATCGCAACGAGTTGATGGATTTTCAAACGGTTTTCGATGTCATATGCAGCGCAAAGGAAGGAATGTCAAGACGTGTGTTAAGATGCTGCTTTTCTGCCAACATAAAAACCTATTGCAGTGATTCAATGCTAATTCTATAATTCTTGAACAGTTTTTGAGATTTTATGAGATGTATCTGAAATATAGGTGTTATCGTGTGAGACATTTTAACATTTTCCGTGAAGTGGGAGACTTTTACGCATAGAAACCTTTTTTTAGTTGTTTTAAGACCAAATTTCAAATTAGTTCCTACTTATCTGGGTTCGTTACAAGTATGGCAGCCCATCTGTTACGGGAATGTTATCGGTATTGTCAGTAAGGTGATTATAATTTAATTAAGGGATTTTTCCGATTACATTCCAGATAGATTTTTTATTAAATCTGTTTTTAAAAAGGTTTTTTATTATGTTGGCCGATGTTTGTCCAACATTGCACCAAAGCTTGCAGCACATAATATATTAAGTGACTCGTGCGGAAAAGTTTTTCCACTTGTCAGATAAATGAATAAATTGAACCTAGCCTGAAAGGAAGATAAAACATATTATAGGCCAAATATGATAAAGAAATGGTTATTGTGATGAATAAGGAAGATGATTATGATTTAGTATGGAAAAGATGGCCGCCAAATATTTTCTTCTTCGCGAAGGAACTTCAATCTCAGCTTAATCTCTTCATTGTACGCGTAAGACAAATGTAACCGATATCGATTTGTGAATTCCACTTGGAATCCTCATCATGTGATCATGTATAGGCCTTTTATGCACATATATACATACATATATTTGAATGTAAAACTAGAACAGAGTGTTTGTCGCATTGTCTTCTTGACGCGTGTACATGCAAAATCATTTTTTCTCCCCTAAACAGCTATATACTGTTATTTATTAATCTCCATTGTTTCATGCTTAGTATTTACTTGGAATGGATTCAAAGTCAGGTATAAGGTCAGTATATTACACATCCACATTCAAGATTTCAGCTGTTACCTTGTTAGCACGGCAAATCAAGTAGCACCATTAGGTTGTTTGCCGAAGAGCATTCGTTGCTAACCTGTAGAATTTTGGTTGCATTACCCAAGGGACAATCTTAAAATGATCCTGACAGTTCTGTTACAGAAGAAATGAGAATTCTCCCGGGACATATTTCTAGTTAGCGTAGTGAGTGCACGCAGTTGCGCGAGTATTCCTTACAGGATCCCTTAATGAAGTTGGTGACCTGTGCGAGGTAAATGCCCTTTTGAATAGACAAATTATACATGTTGTCACGTAATGAGGACTGACATATAATATGAACACTTGCGTGCAGTTCCTATAAAAGAGTTTCTTGTCAACACTTGTCACCGGTTGTCGCACATCGGACACGCGATGCAAGTTTACCGTTGACATCAAACTATGTTTAAGAGACTTGAATGTACTTGGTTGATTGTACTGAGACATGTATTGGCAGTAGGGTATTATTTTTGGACAATTTAGAACAAAAATTGGTACATATAGCATTTATTGTGCAGCTGCTGTGGCAGCCATTTTGATGGACATATTTCATTGTTTATTCATTCATCGGCTGTTTCAAAGTTGAGGATCGCTAATGATGGGCACATTAGCTTTGGTATATATCTAGTGCAGGTTGCTAACCTACCTTTACATTCATGGCCACTTATTGGCATTTGATTACATCAAGAAAAAACAAAATGGGGCGTGTTTCGCAGCGGTGACCAATGGTGCCGACTTGTTTACCGAAGATATAATTGCCTTTCCATGTGAAATTTTTGGTCTAATGCTGGTTTAATGTACATGTTGTGTGGAAAGCCAATGAGGGATTATATCAAACATGTATGCTTTTTTAGCATAGCCATCTTTTATTTCATTCTTTTGTTTATATTTCATTAATTGACCAACTCAGTACCAGTAAAACAAGCAGCATACGTATTTCAAATTATGAAATACATCATTTTATTAGACTAATAAAGGAACGTGATGTAAAGCTAAGGACCTTTTGAAACATTCATCATTTCTTCCTCCTATAAACAAATTATAAATGTTTCAATGTATAATATGTTTGTGAAAAAATGTACATTATTTCAAAAATTATTGCAATTTACAACTGGGATTGTTGTATCTTCTTTTCCATCATTCGATGCACACTTGTACCCAATCTTAAACTTGAGACAGTTGGGTAACTTTTGGAAAAATTTCTTTGCCGCAGGGTGGGTCACTCCAGGGTGTAACTTATCTGGATTCTGAGGACCTGAAACAGTGCAATATTTGTCATTGAATTGGGTCATATGTATGTAAAGTAGAATAAACTTAACCTGTGATTAGGCTGACAATAATTCCAAAGAATATTACAGGAATGAAACTGACAGCCACATACATTCGGAATGATGTGGTGTAAAATGGAAAGATGGATGCACTGGAAATTTACAAATCATTGCTAAGAATTGTTAGTCAGAACAAATGAATTTCATGTAATATTTTTACTTGTGTTCTATGTATGAGGGAGATGAATAATTTGCAACAGAAGTGTAATTAAACCCAGATGTTCCATTGCAACCAGATATTCCAAGGGGTTCATATGGTTGAATGTATTTATGTACAGTTGAACCTATTATTAACCATAGAATAGCAGCTGATCCGGATATACAACCAACAACAGCTCCCTATAATTGCAGAATCAATACCATTATTTGATTACTTTTATAAACATTTATCACAATTTAACTAAAAATATGAGACTGAGACCAATGTAGAGGCAAATGGAATGAGCATTCCTAATGTGGTCACTCCTAATACAGGTCCTCCAGCAATGCTTCGTGCTGCATATGTAGCCTGTGCTAGCAATCAATATTTGAAATGCCTTTAAACACTGATAGTATTAGAATTGTTGGTCATATTTACCTGCAATGCAGAATCAAAATTTTCAAACAGGACAACAAATGCCAGACTTATTGCTCCAATTAGCCCAGCTGTTAAATAAAGACATTCATTGTATTTCAAATGTGATTATCACATTCTTACCAAAGTTAACTAGCCTAATAAACTTGAAATTTTAGAAGCTTTTTTATCCGGAATATCTCCATAAAATGGTTTAATAAAATCCTGCAGGACAATGAGTGACAGTGAATTGATGTTGGAGGACAATGTACTGGAAAAGTATAATTGGTGATAAATGTTTCTTTTTGTATTATGTTTACATACTGCATAAATTTACCTTAGGGTAGCTGCTACGAGACCACCAACAAAGAATCCTCCCAGTCCTGGAAAATCTTGGAGAATCTCCATTGCATAATGAGGAGACAACTAAAATAACTGTGTATTTAGTATGAATTCTTTAACAATTCTACTTCAGTGGAATGCAAAAATAGCACCTGATCCCGTGACGTTATTTCTCCAAATAGTAAAGGGTCACAATTGTAATATCTAGCATATATGATAAGACCAAATATGCCGCATAATGTGTCAAAGATGGGAGTTACAACTGTAAATCCATACACAGACCTAGGAGAACAAACAATCCTAGGAGTAGTATTTGGTACATTTCTCCTTCACATGTAATATGATTTTATGAATGCTCACTTGTGATCATGGATCAATATATTTGAAGGCTCAGAGTTTTTGGTCACCCTGTATAGTGGTCTTACTTACATTTTGGCTGAATTCAGTGTCTTTAAAGCCCATTGTCGTTGAACCATTGTCTGACTTGTTAGAACAACCAGACGAGCTGTAATATTTCCAAGAAATAGCGCCCAAACTGTAAACCTCACTGTTGGTTCTGGTGTAAAACTATATTACATACATGCATATATCAGCATTTTTAATTCCTCATTCTAAATAAATGGCAACTAATATACTACATACTAAGCAAAGGTAGATCTGTTCCCATTTGAGAGTCTCTCCCATAGAATTCCAACTCCCCCAATGTTAATCATACCTCTCACAACAACCAGAAACATGGTGGCAAACATTATCGATGCTTGAAATGCATCTGTCCAAAGTACTGTTTTGAATCCACCCTGAAATTAATATGATGTCCTTGTAATAGTCATGTAATATAATCTGAAATGTGAAAATGCTTACCATTGCAGTATACAATGTACAAATAATTGCCATAGGTGCCATTGTTTCCCAAACTCCAATTCCAGTAACTAATCAATATTCATTCATAAATGCATGTGAACTTTAAAAATCCTAATGACACAATCCAGGTAAATGCAGTCATTGTAGTTTGCATACCTTGATTCAAAGCCAGTGCAGGCATTTGCAATAAGACAGCATTATAAGTAACCTGATAAAAAAATTCACCATGTGTATGGATATTACAAGTCAAAAAGAAAGTACACTTACCTGTGATATCACATAGAATCCAGCCGAGAACATCCGTAATCCCCTGTTAAATCTCAGTTCTATGTACTGTATGTTACATAAAATTACATAAATTCACAAATCTATAGGAATGTTCAATGCTATGACAACAGTATATGTACATACCTCCATAACACTGGTAATTTCCAATTTGTAATATACTGGCATGTATATTACCAAGAATAACAAGTATGAAAGTATGGATGACAACTGTTCTGGAAGAACTGACACTCCAGTAAGGTATGCCTCGCTTGGCGTTCCTAATAAGGAGATTCCTGACATAAATGTTGCAACAGAAGACAGTACTATGGGCACAATTCCTGATGTCCTTCCAGCGAAAAGAAAGTAATCCAATCTGATGTTTTTGATTCGGTCCTTGTAAATTCTGTAGCTTCCAAGCAAAATTGTTATGAAAACGGTGAGAGCGAAAACCACATAATCCCAAACTCCGAGATATCGTGTTGCCATGTTGTTCATGAATAGCACAAAATAGAAATATGCAACTGCAAAATGCACTTAAAATCCGACTCTGCACTGTTCAGCAATTTCAATCCTCCAAGCTCTTTTGATATTTAACTTTTGTTTATATTCCAACTTCATAGCAAAAGCCTAGTGTCTGTATCTGTTTTATTTCATACGTGTTGGCCCTGGTTGCTATACAAGCGACACGAATACAAACGATTCACTTGAAACTGCTTTATTTTTGCTTGTAGAGTTTTATACCTGCTTTCTGTAATGTTCATTACCAAGAATTAAAAGAATTTCTCATAATCTTGTATTCAGGGTGTAACAAACGTCTGGTCATATTCGTGATAACATATGAATTAAGTAGTGACATTTCATCAGAATTTGGTATGTGACTTAGTAGAATGCAATAAGAAAACGGGATATAAAGCTAAGGATCTGTTGAAACGTTCATCATTTCTTCCTCCTGTAAACAAAATTATAAATGTTTTAAATTTGTATTATTTTTTCGTGATAAACTGTGCATTATTGAAAAAATTATTGCAATTTACAGCTGGGATTGTATCTCCTTTTCCATCATTCGATGCACACTTGTACCCCAGCTTAAGTTTAAGACAATTTGGTAATTTTTGGAAAAGTTTCTTTGCCGCTGGGTGAGTCACTCCAGGGTGTAACTTATCTGGATTCTGGGGACCTGGAACAATGCAATACGTTTTTCATTGAATTGGATATTGCATTAATTAACCTATACATAAAGTAGAATAAACATAACCTGTGATTAGGCTGACAATAATCCCAAAGAATATCACAGGAATGAAGCTAACAGCCACGTACATTCGGAATGATGTGGTGTAAAATGGAAAGATAGATGCACTGGAAATTTAAAAAAAAAAAAACGTTACTAAGAATTGTTAGTCAGAGCAAATTAATTTCATGTAATATTTTTACTTGTGTTCTACGTATGGAGCAGATGAATAATTCGCAAAAGAAGTGTAATTAAACTCCGATGTCCCATTGCAACCACATATTCCAAGGGGTTCATATGGTTGAATGTATTTATGTACAGTTGAACCTATTATTAACCATAGAATAGCAGCTGATCCGGATATACAACCAACAACAGCTCCCTATAATTGCAGAATCAATACCATTATTTGATTACTTTTATAAACATTTATCACAATTTAACTAAAAATATAAAGCTGATACCAATGTAGAGGCAAATGGAATGAGCATTCCTAATGTGGTCACTCCTAATACAGGTCCTCCAGCAATGCTCCTTGCTGCATATGCAGCCTGTGCAATCAAATACTTGCTTGTCTTTAAAACACTGATAGTATTAGAATTGTTGGTCATATTTACCTGAATAGCGGAATCAAAATTTTCAAACAGTGCGACAAATGCCAGACTTATTGCTCCAATTAGCCCAGCTGTTGCATAAAGACATTGTATCTTATTCGAAGAGTGATTATCTGATTCTTGCTAAAGTCAACTAACCTAATAAACTTGAAATTTTAGAAGATTTTTTATCCGGGATATCTCCGTAAAATGGTTTAATAAAATCCTGAAGTACAATGAGTGATAGTGAATTGATGGTAGAGGACAAAGTACTGGAATAATATAATTGGTGATAGATGTCTTATTCTGTATACTGCAACATATTTAAAGATTTACCTTAGGGTAGCTGCTACAAGTCCTCCGACAAAGAATCCTCCCAGTCCTGGGAAACCTTCCAAAATCTCCATTGCATAATGAGCAGCAATCTAAAATAACTGTGTATTTAGTATGAATTCTTTAACAATTCTGCTTCAGTGGAATGCAAAAATAGCACCTGATCCCGTGACGTTATTTCTCCAGATAGTAAAGGGTCACAATTGTAATATCTAGCATATATGATAAGACCAAATATGCAGCATAATATTTCAAAGATGGGAGATGCAAGTGCCAATCCATACACAGACCTAGGAGAAAAAACAATACCAATGAACATTGGTTGTATTGTTCCTATGAAGAATACCCCCACCCCATGACATTAAGATGCTTATACTACAGCGTGAACCAAAAGTCTCTTGCACTTTGGAATAACTTTGTATCTGCAAAAGATATTTGGAAACAGCTTTCATTTCTCTCCAGCAAGTTACCATGGGGGTGTATAATTATAACGGTTTAAAATGATGCAATTTCAACTGCCAGTCTGTACAATAATGGTCTTACATTTTGGCTGATTTTAATGTCTTTGAAGCCAATTGCCGTTGAACCATTGTCTGACTTGTTAGTGCAACCAGACGAGCTGTAATATTTCCAAGAATTAGGGCCCAAACTGTGAATCTCACTGTTGGTTCTGGGGTAAAACTATATTACATAGGTATAGTGGAAATGAGTATTTTTACTGCATTGTGCTAAAAATGTGCATACATACTAAGCAAAGGTAGATCTGTTCCCATTTGAGAGTCTCTCCCATAGAGTTCCAACTCCTCCAATGTTAATCATACCTCTCACAACAACCAAAAACATGGTGGCAAACATTATCAATGCTTGAAATGCATCTGTCCAAAGCACTGTTTTGAATCCTCCCTGAAATATGAACATATACATGGCAATACATATTTGTTAGTCATGTAATATCATCAGAATTGTGAAAAGCCCCACCATTGCAGTGTACAATGTGCAAACGATTGCCATAGGTGCCATTGTTTCCCAAACTCCTATTCCAGTAACTGATCAATATTCATAAATGCGTGTAAACTTTAAAAAACCTAATGACACAATCCAGGTAAATGCAGTCACTGTAGTAGACATACCTTGATTCAAAGCCAGTGCAGGCATTTGCAATACGACAGCATTATAAGTAACCTGATTAAAAATGTCACCATTGTGTATGGATTTTACAAGTTAAAGTTGAAGGAATCTTACCTGTGATATCACATAGAATCCAGCTGAGAAGATCCGCAGTCCCCTGTTAAATCTCAGTTCTATGTACTGTATGTTACATACAATTACATAAATTCACAAATCTAAGAGTAAATGTTCAATGCTATGACATAACAGTGTGTACGTATACCTCCATAACACTGGTAATCTCCAACTTGTAATATACTGGCAAGTATATTACCAAGAATAACATGTATGAAAGTATGCATGCAATCTGTTCTGTAAGAACTGACACTCCAGTAAGGTATGCCTCGCTAGGTGATCCTAATATGGCGATTCCTGACATAAACGTTGCAACAGAAGACAGTACTATGGGCACAATTCCTGATGTCCTTCCAGCAAACAGAAAGTAATCCAGTCTGGTGTTTTTGATTCGGTCCTTGTAAATTCTATAGCTTCCAAGCAAAACTGTTATGAAAACAGTTATTGCAAAAACCACGTAATCCCAAACTCCGAGAGATCGTGTTGCCATATTTAGGAAGCACTGCACAGAACTAGAGGAAATTGCTTTATTTTTCCCCTATACTTGATAACTTACATAACATTTACAATGTTACTGCGAGCCTCTCCTAGCTTATAGTTGGGCTGGTTGGTATTATTTGTTGTAATCTCAAGTGAGGAATTTTAATAATCTAATTAGGTCGCATTTTAAATGCACTTAACATTTTATTTAACATTAATTAATATTCCAACCTCATTGCAAACAAGTGCTTCTGACCCTCATGACAGTCATTTGAAATACGTGTTTATCCTGGTATGAATATCAAATACACTTTTAATTGCCTTTATTTTTTTAATTTATTTTTATTATATAACGAAATTAGATAACTTGGTCTCATTACATTTTTTTATTATTTTTATACATAATTGTAATAGTGTAAGTAGTAAGAAATGAAACTAAGGTCCTGTTGGAACGTTCATCATTTCTTCCTCCTGCAAAATAAGAATTGAAATGTGTTTAAATATAAACTTTTACTATTAAGTTCATATTATTTAATAATTTATTGCATGTTACAGGAGGAATTGTATCTTCCTTTCTGTCATTATGTGATGCACACTTGTAACCAAGCTTATGTTTCACACAATTGGGTAACTTTTTGAAAAATTTCTTTGCTGCAGGATGAGTTACTCCAGGGTGTAACTTATCTGGATTCTGAGGGCCTTTAAAAAACAATACTTTTGTTATGGAACTGGATATTAAATACATAGTATATAAAACATATTATACATAACCTGTTAAAAGGCTGACGATAATTCCAATCAATATCACAGGTACAAAACTGACAACCATATAAAGTCTAAAAGATGTGGTATAAAATGGAAAGATGGATGCACTGGAAATTTAAAAAAAAAAAACATCACTAAGAATTGTTTGGTCAGTACAAAGTAATTGCATGTAATCTTTTTACTTGTGTTCTATGTATGAAGCAGATGAATAATTTGCAAAAGTGTAATTAAATGCTGAAGTTCCATTGCAACCAGATATTCCAAGGGGTTCATGTGGCTGAATGTATTTATGTACAAATGAACCAATTATTAACCATAGAATAGCAGCTGATCCGGATATACAACCAACAACAGCTCCCTGAATGTACATAGGTGAAACGATGTAAATTGAAACTATATTTGAAATCGCACAATTATGGGTACAAAAATATGAAAAGTCTTTACCAGTGTGGAAACGAATGGAACCAACATTCCTAAAGTGGTCACCCCTAATATAGGTCCTCCAGTAATACTGATTGATGCATATGCGGCCTGTGCCAACAAACAATATTCACTAATACCTATAGAACACTAATATTACAGCAATGTTTATTTACGTGTAGTGCGGAATCAAAATTTTCAAACAAGACGACGAATGCCAGACTTGTTGCTCCAATTAGCCCAGCTGTTATATACATATGTATAAATACAATTTCATTGCTATATTTACATTAAAGTTTGTATTTGCCAATTTTCCAAAGTCAACTAACCTATTAAAACTGCCAGTTTAGATGCTTTTCTATCCGTAATATCTCCGTAAAATGGTTTAATGAAATCCTGAAGGACGATCAGTGACAGGGAATTAATGGAGGAGGACAGTGTACTGGATAAGCACAACCAATAAGTTCTTATTCTTTATTGGCCGAGTACTAGCCAATTCAAAAACACTTGGTTCCCGCGCCCCACCCTGTATATACCTTAGACCAGCTGCTACAAGGCCACCAACATAGAATCCTGCAAGCCCCGGGAATTCTTCGAGAATCTCCATAGCATAATAGGGAGCCATCTATACAGAACTTAAGCTTATTAATTGCTCAATAGTTGTGTTCATTGCAATACAAACACCACCTGATTCCTCAATGTAATTTCTCCAGATAGCAAAGGGTCGCAATTGTTATACCTGGCATATATGATAAATCCAAATAGGAAACATAACAATTCAAAGATGAAGCAGCCGATTGCTAATCCATACACTGACCTACAGCAAAATAGTCGCATGAACATTGTTTGCAGCCTTTTATACTTTCTAAATGCTTTAATTTCAGAATTGCAACTTTGCAGCCATGCTGCATTTTTAAATGCAGTAACCATGCAAAAAGATGTGGCGTTATTACATTTTAGCTGAATTGAACGTCCTTGAAGCCATGACCCTTTGAAACATTGCCTGATTTGTTAGAAAAACCAGGCGAATTGGTACACTCCCAAAAATTAAGGACCAAATTGTGTATCTCGTTGTTGGTTCTGGAGTAAAACTGTAATGCATATATAGATGTAATTTTTTACATTTATATTCTAACCAAATATTAATGTACATTGCACTGCCGTTAAATGTACAGTAGTACATACTAAGCAAATGTAGATCTGTTTCCCTCTGATAGTCTCTCCCATAGAATTCCAACTCCTCCAATGTTCATCATACCTTTCACAACAACCAGAAACATGGTGGCAAACATTAACAATGCTTGAAATGCATCTGTCCAAAGCACTGTTTTGAATCCACCCTGAAATGTACATAATGTGTCAATACACATATTTATTAGTAATGCATGTATTATAATATGAATTGCAAAACCCCTCACCAGTGCAGTATACAGTGTACAAATTATGGCCATAGGAGCCATTATTTCCCAAGCTCCAATTCCAGTAACTAATCATTATACATACACAAAATGCATGTAAATTTACTGGGCCTTTCTATGTAAATTCAACCCCTGTTATTTACATATACCTTGATTCAAAGCCAGTGCAGGCATTTGCAGCACAATAGCATTATACATAACCTACTTAACAATTGCACAAGTATGTTTATTTGATATTGCTCAAATGAAAAATGAGGAGCACTTGCCTGTGATGTAACATATAATCCAGCTGAGAAGATACGTAGCCCCCTGTTGAATCTCAGTTCCGTGTACTATATACAAAATAATGTAATATGCTTCAGTTCCAAACTCAACATATGTTGAATGTTTTGATTTAACAGTATAGTTACCTCCATAACACTGGTTATTTGCAATTTGTAATATACTGGTAAGTATATTACCAATAATAATATGTATGCAAATATGGATACACACGGATCAGTTAAAACTAATACACCAGTAAGGTATGCTTCGACAGGCATTCCTAATATTGCTACTCCTGAAATGAGTGTTGCAATAGAAGACAATACCATAAAGAAAATTCCAGATTTTTTCCCAGCAAAAAGTAAGTAATCCAATTTGGTGTTTTTGATTCGGTCCTTGTAAATTCGGTAGCTTCCTATCAAAACTACTATAAAAACATCGATTGCTAAAACCAAGTAATCCGTAACTCCTAGCAAATGTATTGCCATGTTTCTGATATACGCTGCAATGAAACAGAAGTATGCAACTGAGGCAGTTAATTAGCTGTTGAAGATGGGAGTGTCTCCTGATTATACACATGGTTTACAAAATTCAACTTTTTATTCTCATCACGGTTGCTTTAACATTTTCTAGACCTTTGTAGATTACGAAATTGAAGGCTATTTTTTTGTCACGTCACGTTATTTAGTTTTTGATACTTGCCTAGATGTGCGTGTCATGAAAATTCATTATACTTGTTTAAGTCAAAATGTTTTATTGTCGAGAGACAGGATTACAGACATGTTTAACAAAGTCAAGTTAGAATCGTGGAGCTTTGGACCTCCTTTTGTGCTCTGTCTTAGCTTCATATCTGTATATCATCCAACAGTATTACCTGAGCATCCTCTTTTTCCAAAAAAAAAACCTGATATTAACGCTTTATTGATGTACTAATATCCTGATCAAAGCTCTTCCCTTGTTCATCAGACACTGTGATTGCTACGGTTGCCATTTTGTTTGACAAGTTTTAATGTTTTTCGGTTGTTTCATACACCACCTTTCAACTAACACTAAAATACAACGATATCATGTGGGTATCTTTCAACACAACTTCAATAAGAAGGCTATTGCAAACCCGTAATCCTATTCATATTTGCCAGAACAGAAGGAAATAAAGCTAAGTTCCGGTTGGAACGTTCATCATTTCATCCTCCTACAAAATAAAAATTGAAAGATGTTTAAATATATACAATTTTTGTAATTCAATGCAGATTATTTCACAATTGCATTTTACAGAAGGAATTGTATCTTCCTTTCTTTCATTAGATGCACACTTGTACCCCATCTTAAGTTTCAGACAATTGGGTAAATTTTGGAAAAGTTTCTTTACTGCAGGATGAGTAACTCCAGGATGTAATTTATCTGGATTCTGAGGGCCTTTAAAAAAAACAATACTTTTGTTATGGAATTGGATATTAAATTCATATACAGAACATATACATAACCTGTTAAGAGGCTGACGATAATTCCAAACAATATCACAGGTACAAAGCTGACAGCCACATAAAGTCTAAATGATGTGGTATAAAATGGAAAGATGGATGCACTGGAAATTTACAAATCATTACTAAAGAATTGTTGATCAGGAAAAATTAATTCCAAGTAATATTTTTACTTGTGTTCTATGTATGGAGCAGATGAATAATTTGCAAAAGTGTAATTCAATGCCGAAGTTTCATTGCAACCAGATATTCCAAGGGGTTCATGTGGTTGAATGTATTTATGTACAGTTGAACCAATAAGTAACCATAAAATGGCAGCTGATCCAGATATGCAGCCAACAACAGCTCCCTAAATGTACATAGGTGAAACGATGTAAATTGAAACTATATTCGAAATCACACTTATTGGTACAAAAATATGAAATGGCCATTACCAATGTGGAAGCGAATGGAACCAACATTCCTAAAGTGGTCACCCCTAATACAGGTCCTCCAGCAATACTGAGTGAGGCGTATACAGCCTGTGCCAACAAACAATAATCACTTTTACATATAGAACACTAATATTACAGAAGTATTTATTTACATGTATGGCAGAATCAAAATTTTCAAATACGATGACGAATGCCAGACTTGTTGCTCCAATTAGCCCAGCTGTTATGTATGTGAATGTATAAAGACAAATTAATTGCTACACATTTGCCTTAAAGTTTGTATTTGCCAACTCTTACTGAAGTCAACTAACCTATTAAAATTGACAGTTTAGATGCTTTTCCATCCGCAATATCTCCATAGAAAGGTTTAATGAAATCCTGAAGGACGATGAGTGACACGGAATTAATGGAGGAGGACAGTGTACTGGATAAGCACAACAAATAAGTTACAAAAACTGTTCTTATTCTGACATTTATTGCATGTATGTACCTTAGACCAGCTGCTAAAAGGCCACCTACATAGAATCCTCCGAGCCCTGGGAATTCTTCTAGAATCTCCATAGCGTAATGGGGACCCATCTATACAGTACTTAAGATGAGTTTCTTATTGATTGCTCTATTGTTGTGTTCATCGTAATGCAAAAACCTGATTCCTCGATGTTATTTCTCCAGATAGCAAAGGGTCGCAATTGTTATACCTGGCATACATGATAAATCCAAATATGCAACATAACAATTCAAAGATGATGCTGCCTGTTGCTAATCCATACACTGACCTAGAAAAACAGTCACATGAACATTGTTTGCATTATATAGTACTTACAGTGAATGCTCCAAACTGATCTGGTATCCCATGTTAGACTTTCCCTTGCAGGAATTTTGCAAATTGTCAAATAGTTGCGGCAATGATCTGCAATGCAGCTGCATTAAGGTGGAATACGGGTAGTATGTGGAACATGGAATTCCTTCTGTAAGACCTGATATCTCACGTAATGATGATATGCGTGTGTATGCCTGTTTGAATGGGGTGCATTTCCACAGTTTTGGAGCTTTTCACTCGAAACCCTCGCTACTGTATTGGTTTTGGCATTGGACCGCCCAGTGGAGGGGTTCGTGTCCCCCATTGTTATCCCTACTGGTGTCCACGGCCAAAAACGTTTCCCTGGGCGCTGCCAAACGGGCGCGGGACAAACGGGGGCGTTCATATTCATGAGCGCTACCTAACTTAACCCGGGCAACAAATGTACCTGAGCTAGTTGTGAAATAAATGAAACTTTCAGCATTATGGAGCATTGTGTCATTCAATAAATCATTTTCCCACAAATTTCTAGCTATAACCCACAGTTTCGATAACTCAGTCTTTTTCAATGTCCCTTGTCGTTTCAGTTTTTGAAGTTTGACTGTACAGTGCTGGAATAATTAATAGCAACTCACAATTTCTGTGGGTTTTTTGGCTTTAATTGTCAAAAACATATTGCCTAGACCAGGAATATATAAACATTTTACATATAATGAAGTACATGAACTCGGCAACATCTTAAATTAAGCACAACTAATATCAATTAATTTGAAAATTATTCAACAGAATCATAGTTTCCCACAGAAAAATATAATAGCAACATGCAATCGCTTTGGAATCTGTTTCATGCTGGTTTCAGGCCCTTAATACTTGGTAGGAAAGCCTTTTGATTTTATAACATGTTTAGGCATCGAGTCAACAATGCTAACTACTAGTAGAGTGTCATGTGGAATTTCATAGTTCCAAACTCTATCAATTGCATCTATGAGTTCAACCTTCGAACGTGGCAATTTTTGATTCACTTTTCTGTTCAAAATTAATCATCCAGCGATTTTCAATCTGGCTCAAATCCACAGAACCCCAGCCAAGGCAAAGTCTCAACTCAACTTTCTTCCAGAAATGCTTTCACAAGTTTAGTACGATGGCATGGTGCAGAATCATCTTGAAAGATGAATTTTCCATTTGCAAACAAACTTGTTGCTGATAGTAACATTTTAGTCTGAAGGATGGACCTATAGACTGCACCATTCACTGTTCCATCAACAATGTGCAACTGTCCAACACCTGCAGCGCAAAAGCATCCCCATATGACACTCACTGAAAATTTGAGTTTTGAGAGTGCAGGCTGGCTTGAGTGCTTCTCCTGGAGCACAAAATACCCTTCAACCAGAATCACTGCTGTTTTAGATTATTTTTCGACTTATCACTGAACAGTACTGATCTCCAGTTTTCTGTAATCCATGATTGATGCTCCTTTACCCAATACAGTCAAGCTATACACGTTACTTCAGAGTCAGCATGGGCTTTTTCCTTGGGCGACAAGATAGCAAGTTAATCTGATGTAGACGATTGTGGATTGTGTGAGAGCGTTCTCCCACACCCGTTGCCTCTTTACACTTCCTGACCGAAACGTTTGAAGAAGAGAATCTCTCAGACAAACATATCCTTCTGAGATTGAGATCTGCTCTTCGGGTGGAAAATCTTTACCTGCCATAGTTCCCAATTTTTAAACTTTTGGCTTCCCCAATGGTGGCCAGTTTCTTCAGCTGCCGGCCCACTGTTGTCTTATGAATTCCCACCGTTTGAACAATTTCAGTGTTGGAGTGACCACACGACTTCAAATTAAAAATTCTTGCAATAAACATTGTGAGAGATCTTCAGCTTAGGCTCTAACCACACTAAAGTAATGTTGAATATGAATGTGAAACTGAAAGTAGTGAGATGTAAACACTGATGATAAGCATGTCCCTATGGGCCGTGCCTTCAGGTGATTCTATTCGAATTGTCACATATTGTTGGGGATGCATTCTTGGGGTGTGTTTCAGGGATGCCACATTCTATATTTAAGGTTGCTAATACTTTTGCCAGGGGGAGACTGGTTTTATAAATAATTTTGGTAAAAATCTATGTTATTTGAGTTAAAAGTGTTCCCCAAGTCATGTAGATTCCTATTCTATTAACAGTATAATTTTATTATTTTGTAATGAGCAAGAATGTCCTCCAAAATCCAGAGTTGCTATTATTTTTCCGGCACTGTTATTATATGCAAAATGATGTGGCGTTATTACATTTTGGCAGAGCTGAATGTCCTTGAAGCCAATTGCCTTTGAATCATTCCCTGATTTGTTAGATAAACCAGGCGCATTGGAATAATCCCAAAAAATAAAGACCAAATTGTGTATCTCGTTGTTGGTTCTGTGGTAAAACTGTAATGCATATATCGATGTATTTTTACTATTATGTTCTAACAAAGTATCAATGCATATTGCACGGTTATTAAATGTACATACTAAGCGAATGTAGATCTGTTTCCATTTGAGAGTCTCTCCCATACAATTCCAACTCCTCCAATGTTTATCATACCTTTCACAACAACCAGAAACAATGTGGCAAACATTAACAATGCTTGAAATGCGTCTGTCCAAAGCACTGTTTTGAATCCACCCTGGAATTTGAAAAGCGTGTCAAAACACGTATCTAATAGTCATTTATTATAATCTGAAGTGCGAAAATCCTCACCAGTGCAGTATACAATGTACAAATTATGGCCATAGGAGCCATTATTTCCCAAGCTCCAATTCCAGTAACTAATCATTATACATACATATGTAAATTTACTGGGCATTTCTATGTAAATTCAATACCTATTATTTGCATACCTTGATTCAAAGCAAGTGCAGGCATTTGCAGCACAACAGCATTATACATAACCTGCTTAACAATTGCACAAATGTTTAGTGATGCTATTACAAGTGAAAAATGAGCACTTGCCTGTGATATAACATATAATCCAGCTAAGAAGATCCGTAGGCCCCTGTTAAATCTCAGTTCTGTGTACTATACGTTTCACAAAATAATGTAATATGCTTCAGTTCATAACTGAAAATATATTTTGCATGTTATGATTTAACAGTAGTTACCTCCATAACACTGGTTATTTCCAATTTGTAATATACTGGTAAGTATATTACCAATAATAATATGTATGAAAATATGGATGCAAACTGTTCAGTTAGAACTAAGACACCAGTAAGGTATGCTTCGACAGGCATTCCTAATATTGCTGCTCCTGACATGAGTGTTGCGAAAGAAGACAATACCATAAAGAAAACGCCAGATTTTTTCCCAGCAAAAAGTAAATAATCCAATCTGGTGTTTTTGATTCGGTCCTTGTATATTCGGTAGCTTCCTATCAAAACTACTATAAAAACGTCGATTGCTAAAACCAAATAATCCGTAACTCCTAGCAAATGTATTGCCATATTTCTGATATGCACTGCAATGAAACGGAAGTGTTCAACTAGGCCAGTTCATTAGCTGTTGAACATGGGGGTGTCTCCTAATTACAGTATACTGTGATTTACAAAATTCAACTTTTTATTCTCATCAAGGTTGCTTTAAAAATTTCTAGACCTATATTCGTTGTAGATTAAAAAATTGAAGTTATTTAGTTTTTGATACATGCCTAGATGCACGTGTCATGAATTCAGGATGTTGTATAAGTCAAAATATTTTATTGTCGAAAGACAAGATTACAGACATGTTTATAACAAAGTCAAAAAACTTCTCCATATTCTTATAAGTATTGCATCTATATGTTCCTTAGAGTATGTAGCTGCTACATTGCCACCAACATAGAATTCTCCCAGTCCTGGGAAATCTTTCAGGTTATTGTTTGAAACGCATCCTGGTCTAAACCACTGTTTTGAATCCACCCTGAAATGTGAACAATATGTCAATGCATATTAATAATTTAAAATCATATGAAGCCTGAAACATGAAAAATCACCATTTCAGTGTACATATAATGTGTAAATTATTGCCACATGAACCGTTGTTTCCCAAACTCCAATTCCAGTAACTATATAGTTAAATTTTAAAAACTTACTTAAATTGCCATTGCAGGCAATTGAAATACGACGGCATTAAACATAACCTGTTTAAATATTTTACCAATGTTGCCTTGTTTTTGATGCACTGCACATAAAAAGAAATGTGAAACTGGAAATATGCTCCAATGTGTCCTCTTTACAAAAGTCGATATCTTAATTGGGTTGTAATCTTATGTGAGTTTTTTTATAGTACAAGGTTTCTTTTCGAAAAGCACTTCCTCCTATCTAAAAAAAATTGTCTGAAATTAGTTTGAATACCTGTTTATCCTTGCTGGTACAAGTGACATGAATGTTAAACTGGTCATTAAACACACTTGTAACTGCTTTATTTTTCTGATTTGATTTTTACACGACCACTTTACATACCTTTAAATTTAATGCTCAGTAAGAATACACAGCACAAATCTTTCACTATCTTGTATATAGGAATATAAATCAAAAAATTGTTACAAAAAACTACTGCAATGATAACTAAGATTTGTGGCAAATTAAAGAGGTACCCTTTAAGTTTTTCTCCATTTTTCACAGTACAGGCTAAGTTGAATAGGAGGCGCTGGAACTGAAAATGGTGGTCAGTGCAGAACGCACACTGATATATTACACTGGTATTACAAGACGAAATCATCGATTGCTGTGCCATGAAATATTAGGAGGGAATATGGGCGACCACCAAATAATTACAAAACATGTTATGTTAAGTTTAAAGAAACCAGAAGTGTGGCCTCCCGTCCACGAACTTGGTGATTTCATCTTGTGATATACCATAGAACACATTGTGTCAGCACAGACGCCATTTTCATTTTCAGCGATTGCAGCCCCTTCTATTCAACTTCGCCTGTATTGTGAATATTAGGGGGCAAACTTAAAGGGTACCTCTTTATTTTGCCACAAACCTTACAGTTATTCCGGCAGCAGGCTGCCTTTCATTGTCAATGGGTTCCTTTAATACTTTAAGCAGGTGCTTTACAGTAGAGAATTTGTAAAAGCTAAGTCATATATAAGGTAATTATATAAATGTAATATAACTTAAATGTCCTTGGATGCCTTTTGATAATGCCATAGGTTTCCTTCTTATTTTCCATGGCAGAAATATGTGTGCATAAAGAATAGAGAAAAGCTAAGTCATATTAGATAATTATCATTTCCACATCATGCGTTCACTATTGGCCTTCTGGGTTATTTTAATTCACCTATATATTTAATGTTTTCCAGCCATCATTCTGAATCGCTCAGTAGACAACAACCATGTCGGAAGAAAGTGAATTCACAGGAAAAGTTGCAATAATAACAGGTTTATACATTTTTATCATGCTGAGTACAAGCTAGTTCAAATTTTGTATATACATTATATGGCATACATGTATAGGTTCAAGTGCTGGTATAGGTGCAGCTGTTGCAGTGCTTCTTGCATCAAACGGATGCAAAGTTACTATAACAGGTAGAAATGAGAAGAGTTTAATGGAAGTTGCCAAGAAGTGTCAATTAAAAAGCGATGACAATGAGGCAGGTAGAAGTTTATAGCACTACTATAATAGTATATGAAACTGAGATTACACTCGTATTATAGATTATTTTAGTAATGTGGATTTACTTGTCTACAGGTTCTTGTTTTGCCTGGTGATATTTGTGATGACCAACATGTGGAAAAATTGGTTTCATTAACAATGGAAAAATTCGGACGTATCGATATACTGGTGCATATAAATTATAGTTTATTATAAATTAAAGCTGCTTTCAAGACTATAGTATGAACAGTATATAAATATATGTACATATTATAATTTAAAGGTGAACAATGCTGGGATAGCATTGAATCCACTTGAGAGCCAGATGAAGACGGGTGAAATATATGACTTGATTATGCTTACCAATGTGAGACAGTCATATATGCTGAGTTTAGCTTGTAAACCACATTTAATCGAGACAAAAGGTGATTTATGTAACAGTTATTATTGCTATTTTCTTTGGACTTTTTTGACAGCTAGTACTATATTTTATAGGAAGTATTGTAAACGTTTCCAGTGTTGCATCAAAAATAGCAGTATGTAACTTCTTACTTTATAATTTAAATTATTAAAGCTAATTTTATAAATGTAATTATAAGTATTTAAATATTGTATAATTAATCTTTGTTTCTATGCTATTCAAGGTACCAGAATTAATACCTTATGGTATGAGTAAAGCAGCCATGGATAGCATGACACGCAGTTTGGCAGCTGGTAATTTTTTATTATATAAAACAGTAAATGTGATTAAATTGAATAATAAATAATGTATTTCTTCAATATAGAATTAGGTCCAAAAGGTGTTAGAGTGAATTCTGTTAAGTAAGTTCATTCAACAGGTTGTACATGATAAGATTATACCAAATTTAACTCTGTATTATTTTCATTGATTTTAGCCCGGGTTTCACCGACACTAAATTGATAAACCCAAATAATGAGGTTGGTTTAGTTTTGGATACTGTGATGAGAATTTAATTACAATACAGTTATACAAAGTGTTATGTAATGGGTTATAGGGTAATATGACTCGTTTGGCTGAATTGTGTCCACTGCAGAAGATTGGCAAACCTGAGAATGTGGCAGATATGATTGTATTTCTGGCTTCCAACAAGGCAGCATTCATCACTGGATCATTTCATTTGGTTGATGGAGGTTTAATGGTTGCACCTTTACAAAATGTTTATGGTTGAATGGTGTCCTTGGGTGATGTTTATAGTAAACTGTAAAACAATTTGGTTTTATGGATAGCTTTACATACATAGGATGGACTGCATTTACAACTCCTTGATAAAATGTTGTAACTAGTAATAGTTTTCCTAGAATCACAATTATGGTTACAATGTGCATTAGTTATTCAGTGTTGTATAGATGTTCTTAGTAAAGCAAGCTTTACAAACAAGTTGTGTGGTGTGCAATTCAAAATATTATTAATGCAAGTAAATTAACAATATACAATTAAATGCATTAATTACATGGAAGAGTATATTTGTGTGCAATGGTTGATATATAGGGACAACATATAGTCTGATTGATTAACTAAAATGTATTTATTATTGTAAGGTGATATGAGAACACAAAATATTTCAGAACATTATGGGAACATGATACATATAATATCAACACATTAAAAATAAATTTTAAATTGATAGAATTTCAGTTGCAAATGTGACGATTCATCATTTATAAATGATCAGTGAATGGAGACACTTTCCATGGAAATGGATGAAGACCTTCGCATAACCTTTTTCCTGCAAACAATAAGATATAATGTGAACAAAATTGCTATACACTCTATAGCTAGCTGAATATAAATGCTTACTTCAAGCCATCAAACACGTTAGTCTTTTTGTTGACAACGAAGATAACTATTCCCACAATTGTCAGTGCTGCTAGAACAATAGCAACAATGGCATCTGTGTCGAAACTGTAGTTTTCAACTCCTGAAACAGATAAAGTTGTATGAACTATAGCATATAATGTTAAACAACCTTGAAAAATATACCCATATGGTTCCTGTAACCTGTTTTTATATGGTTTTCTTATATATACTGCAATTCATAATTATTGTCTGACATTTTTATCCTTGAATTATAACCAGATAAATCCAGATTTCTAGGATCAGTATTTTATTTTCGAAATTTATTTAATATAGCTTTCTAAATAATGCAAGAATACATGTACAACAAATATTTTCACCTTTACTAATTATTATATATTCAACCTATTGCTATTTATTATGAAATTTATTAAAGGTAGTACTCTTGAAAGTACAATGGAACGTGTTTTGACATACTGACCCTATTTTTCTGGATTTTACAGGAACCAATACTAACTTTGTGGCCTTATTATAAATCAAAACACTCATTTTTTTATGTTATATTGGCTCTAGTTGTTGTTACTAATTAACATACCCATATTAACTTTTTCGGCAGCCATCTTTAACAGTTGAATTTATTCTGAAATTTAAAGCAGATGTATAATATAAAATATTCCATATACTAAATGGCTGCTGGAAGGAAAAAACAGGAATGGGTCAATTACCTTGTGATGAGTGTTTTTCAGCACCTTTGCAATGAATATTTGCTGAATTTCTAGCAAGCTACTGTCACATCACTTGCCACTTGCGCAATGGTTCTAGGCAGATAAAACACAAGTAATGAACGTCATTGCCTTCAATATACTGGAGTTTTGCCAATAAAGATAAGAAATAATTGAGGCAAGTAGTTGGTAGATATGGTGGAAATTAAAGAAAAAAATACTAGATTTCTGTGCAATAATATTGCAATTTTATAATGCTCCTTTTTATGTATAAATTTATAAATAAAGCTTGACCATGTTGAAATAAGTTGAAAGACATGCAAGAAATAGAAGAAATATTAAATTAGTGTGTATAAGCTATGACCTTCGAGATTTCAATGTTTTATTCATTAAATTAAGTACAATCAAGTTTCTCGGTACAATTAATTAAATGAAATTCCATATAATTCACTGGACAAAAAAAAATAAAGTTTTAAATGGACTGCGATCAAGATAAAGAGGATTTGCGCTATGTGAGGGCGCCACCTAGTGGCGAAATGCGAATTCAACGTTGGTGCGCTCCAATTACGAGTGTGCACCTTTTGTTACAATTGGCATTTGTTTTAGCTCATCATTACAATAGAAGCCTACCTTGAATTTTCTTGCATATTTCAATAATATAGTTACATATGGAGTTCAATCTTTGCCCATTTATCAGCTCGAAGTTCATGCGAGATTGCAACGAAATACGCCATTTTGAAATTTGCGCCGAGTTGGTACACTCGCTTCTCGGAGCATGCTCTAAACGCACCTAGTGCGTTCTGGAGTAATCGAACACGTCTTGCAAATATGGCGTACTGGCCATCATGGTCGAAATTATCTGCGACAAATATTTTAAATTCTACGAGAAGGTAGTAATTATATATTAGAATAGAGTCGTACGTATGTTGAAACGCGATTTTTAAATCGAGATAATGGCTGAAGTCAAGTCATCTGCACTATCGGGTAAATACAAACTGGGTTCACATTTATTTACGTGAAATAGGCCTAACTGCGATCCATGTTCTTATTTCCTGTATTAAAAATTTCAGATAGCAGCAGCGATGAAGACAGTTTGAACCGAAGACCTTCATTTGGTGGTGGTTCCATCCAATTTCCTGGTAATAAATTATCAACTATTATAGCAAATTAATTTCGTAATTACTCTGAAAAGTACTAAATCAAATGAAATTAATTTTTATTCCAGAAACTCGTGTCCCTAAACGTCCTTTGCAGGAAAAATCAGAGTTGAAATATCCACCCAAGAAGCGACATCGGATTGAAAATGCTGAAACTAGTAGTCCAAAGAGTGGTAGTCCTGAAAGTAAGGCTCCGAAATACAGTAATGTATCCAAGAATATCATGGTAATGTATATCAGATATATGTCTAATAAGTGTTATAATGAATGATATGCTAATTTTATTGTTTGCTTGAAGGAAAAAATGGGATACAGAAATGGATTTGGACTTGGGAAAAACGAACAAGGTCGGGTGGCCATCATTGAGGCTTCGCAACAGAAAGGCCGAAGAGGATTGGGCCATCACTTGCCTAATTTCGAGACTGGCAACAAGGATTGGGACTTCAGCAAGGAAGAAGTAATTAAACAGAATGGGCTGTTATTAAATTAGATGTTATTCCGGTTTACGGGAAGGTACAAATGTTATCGCAGATCATTTACGAAGAGTTTGTGGAATGGATGCCGGAGTGTGACGAAGAAACTCCACGGATACATGAAATGAGAAAATGGCCGAAAGAAGGCCCGGTAAGATTTTCTGTTGGATATTTTTTAATTATATCCCATTGTTGATTGTAATAAATGTATGATTGTTTCATTTTTCATTGTTACGTAGAAAACACGCACCATCGATAAAGAGACGGAGTTTTGCGACAAGGAAGTCTTGGACCGTGTCCTAGGAAGTAAAGTATGACTACAATGTCTGAAAGGCAGCAGTGTGTATGTGTGTTATACACTGGATGTTAAGGATATTTTAATTTAAACAGAGTGTTTTTGATGTATTGGCGCCTGAAGAAATGAGAGCCGCGAGAACTCGCTCTAATCCGTACGAGACGATCCGCGGTGGCATCTTCCTCAACAGGCAATTTATATTTTGCATCAGTTAGAAGTCCATTTCATTTATAAATTGGTTTTATTTATGATCTTATAATTGGGAACTTTGGTGTTGTAGGGCTGCGATGAAAATGGCCAATATGGACTCTGTCTTTGATTTCATGTTTACGGAACCAAAAACAGAAAATGATGCAAGTTTCATTTGCCCAGAATTAATTTAAACAGTGATGTTCTCACAGTATGGTGTTTCATTTTATATATTCAATTTTCAGGACAGTGTTTTGAAACCGATGGATTTGCTCTACTTCGCTGATATTTGCTCCGGTCCCGGTGGATTTTCCGAATATGTTCTTTGGAGGAAAAAATGGCATGCCAAGGGTTTTGGTTTCACTCTTAAAGGTGCCAACGACTTCAAACTTGATGAATTCTTTTCTGGGCCGTGCGAATCTTTCGAACCCCATTACGGTACGGCTCTCGTGTTTCCTATTTTTACATGTTTTTTAATATTGGACTCTTGATAATGTGACATTTGGTGTACTTGTAGGTGTGAATGGGCAGGAAGGAGATGGTGATATCTTCAAGGAAGAGAACTTGAGAGGCTTTAGAAAATTTGTGTTGGAATCTACCGATAACAAAGGTGTACATTTTGTGATGGCCGACGGAGTAAGTGTGGCGATGATGTTAGGAAAACAGTGTTGCTGTTTTCTGCAGATGTTTTGTAAATCTGCAGGGATTCTCAGTAGAAGGTGAAGAAAACATTCAAGAGATACTTTCAAAGCAACTTTATCTTTGCCAGTTCCTTTGCGCGCTCACAATTCTCCGTGTTGGTAAATAGAATTTTTTCCGAAACAAAAAGCAACCATTGATGACTTATCGATTGGGTTTGATTATATTTGTAGGTGGGCACTTTGTGTGCAAATTATTTGACCTCTTCACGCCATTCTCTGTCGGATTGGTGTATCTTCTGTACAGAGCTTTCAAGAAAGTTTGTATTCACAAACCGGTGACTAGTCGACCCGCCAACTCAGAAAGGTACTCAAGAAGTTCCTTGTTTTTGTGTTGGAAGTTATTGAAACTTAATTGATTAACAGTGTTTTGTATCACTAGATACGTTGTTTGCAAATGGTACCGTGAAGGTGGAAAAGATATCCAGGATTATCTTTTCGAGGTAAACAGCGACCTTAACCGCATGAAGAGCGTAACCTCAACTACTGATATCCAGCATATTGTGCCCATGGAGATTCTCAGAAGAGACAAGGAATTTTGCGACTATATTACGCAATCCAATGAAAGGTGAAAATAACATCTTCGCTGATTATTTAATCGCTATCAACGGTCAAATTTCCGCTGTAATACCTTGGTAATACTGATTACATTTTCTGTTTACAGGCTGGCTGACATTCAAGTACTATATTTAAAGAAAATCCAGACTTTCTGCGAAAACACGTAAAAATCTTTGCGACCTGGTCATGTGAAAGGTTATTACAGGGTGTCTACTGTCATGGAAATGCTGGAATTTGTTATTAATCCTGAAAAATGTATAATTTTTGACACTTTACATAATTTCGTTTATTGATTTCTGTTTTCCTCTTCTAAGAGACTTTTGAAATTCGATGGTTCATTCCACTTATTCATCAGTTTTTAAGGGATTAATGTGGTTTGTTATGTAACTATCTTTCACTTTATGTATTTTTTGCCTTGGAAAATGGTTATAAATACCCTTGAAAATACTGGAATTTTGAAATGAAAGTTTAGTAGACACCCTGTATTCATTTTCCAGTTATAAATGTATAGTATAAAAAATATGTATGTAAATATACTGTGATCTAATTGGTGTCCTCTTGCTTAGTGAGCTTCACGAAGACCGGCAAAGTGAAGTAAGAAAGAAGTGCCTTGAGCTTTGGAATGTAAGCTAGATATTGTTAAGTCTGTTAACGATCGGAAAAGAAATTGAAGATAGTTAGTGTGCAGGTCCCTGATTTAGTGAGATCAGCACCGCAGAAGTCAGATCCATCTGCCAAGTTCAAAGAAATTACAAACGTATATAACTTTAGTAATTACTTTTCTTTGTTCAGTCCATTTGTAAATACACACTTATTGGGTTTTACTTTACAGAATGACTCTATTGATCTGTACAATCACTCGATGCAAGTCCTCGACTTGAAGACGTTAAATAGCGTGAGCAGCGTATATGACTACTACTGCGTAGTGTCGGCAGTCAAAGCGGAAACCACCTCGAACAGGACTTTAATTCTCAGTCTCGGGGTAAGTTCCTTGCCACGTAAGTTTCTAGGTTTCTGTTTGACGCAATTTATTATACGTTTCAGCGCAGACATGTCTATAAATGGGACATGAAATCCAGCAGCGGTAAATGGACGAAACTGGAAACCAGCCTTGAAATACCTGACAATACGCTGTTGATGGCCGAAGAGGTTCAAGAGCTTCGCGGAGAGGGAAGGGCTCAGAGGAAGATGATAGCTGTCCACGTGATAGATGCGGCTAAACTGGGAGGAAAGGATGTACTTACGTTACCTTACGTGGAAAGGGTCCAGTGGATCCAAAAGTTCCTCAAGTCCATCTCGAAGCCGAGCCGGCCGGACATCGCGACGATTCGGATGAAGGAAATCTTTCGGCTCAACGAGTTACCATCTGTGTTTGATAGGTTACTGTTTGTTGGATAACAGACCAAGATGGTAACTGCTTTCCACTGAAACTTTTATATTTTGTAGACTTTCACCGCATTACGTGAAGGGACAAAGAGGAATGTCACGATTGTGTTTTCCGTGCGACGACGACAAGTTCTTCGTGCCGCAAGGAATACTCATCTTCCGAGTGCTCAAAGGTGAATTAAAGTGTGGTACATTCACTGCAAATGTATAAAGGGACTGAATAGTAGATACAAAAATGAAATGACTGGTATTCAATTATGTACAACAAAGTATTTATTGGAGTTAACATAGTATAAGTGATAACCAATTCGATCAAGTCTTGCATTGTGATGATTTACATGTAAGACTATATATTATAAATTCCTAATCGCAACGAATTGGGCTTCAGAATTATCACAGTTATCCAAGTAAACGTTTTATACGTAATAAATGAACTTGATGCCCCACCTACCATGTTGGAATTTTTAAATGTTGTGAAATAAGGCAATATAAATAGAACATTCAACCTTGAAAGTCTGTTTTAATCACATTTTATATTGCAGATCCTTGGGTTACAGCGTTCAGTAAGCGTAAACAAGAAGTTTACTATTTCAATACCAAAAAGAGCAATTCTGCGGTGTTTGCTTTTCCTCCCGTGGCTGCGGCATCTTTCAGGTATTTTTATATAATTGTATGCTTGAGGAGATAGTGATAGTGACAATTTGTCTTGTGTTATATTGCAGTTCTTGCTTCACAAACCTCATATTTTGGGAATGGGGTGATGGTGCCGAAAACTGCGTCAGCGGCAAATTTACGGATGCGAGTAAAGTAAGCAAAGATGCCTTCTTGGAATTCTTAAAGAAAAAGATATGTCTGTGACCAGGATGTGAAAATGTATTTGCTATTATTACGCCTTTATAAGATGTTTGTATATCTTTTATTTTAATACAAAATTTACATTGATGATTTTTTGCTGCGTTTATAGTTGGGTTCAAATGTGTGAATAGAAACCATTTAAGGTAAAAGTAATTAATTCCTTGTAAGTTTACCAGGAAATAAACTGTTTTTATTCTATTCTGTGATAAATTTGTCACGCACATAGCCTAATTTATATGTGCGCAAAAGATCCGGTGGATCGGTGATGCGCAGATCGGAAACGGGATTTCGAATTGCCCATCCGTCGTAATTTGCTCATTCCACCGCTTTGTGGCGCCACCGTCAACGTACACCGCCAAAATTGGTTTCTGGTTCAATATAAGATATAGCTGGCATTTCCAGCGTCAAAATAGATGGAAGATTGGTGTACAATCGCATATTATTAACATAGTACGGAAAAACAAGAGAAAAGGCGGTAAATGTGGACGTGAATTTGGAACGATTCGAACTGTTGGCGAGCGACCAATCAAAATGGAGTCCCTCCGGAAAAGGGCGTGGTGCGGTTAACCGGGTCCGCATCGAGTGCTTTCATTTTTTCACAACATCTGCTCGGCTTTCGGCGTCCTCGTTTGCCCTTCGAGTTTCTACAGTCGTCTCGTTTGCATAGGACGGTTTCAATGCGTTTTCACGGGATAAAGTGGACGGTAAAGGCCGATTGGCATGCCAGTTTAGTCACACGTAAGTGTTCAGATTTGAATTTGACGATATTTTTTCGCGGAATTGGGACGGTTTGCGCGCTTTGGCGCGTATGACGACGCGAAAGCCGATTTTGCACACTTCCATCTCTACCATATCCCTGTTATTCTCACTTGCCGACCCCAAATATGGGCTAAAAAGAGAGCTAAAAGTCAATTCAGTCTAGCCAAACCCGATGTCAACTATGCAAAGATTACGAAAACGTCACACTTATTTTTCAGGACCTTTTTTCAATGTACATTTGGGAAAATGAGCGCGGAATGGACTTTTCCACACCCATTTGTAACATTGAAATTTGATTTTGCATTGCGACATATTATAAACAAAATTAGTGACGTATCGGTATCATTTTTTACACTGTTTAAACGTATGTAAGTTACGTATTGAAATTTTTTAGCCGGGAAAATATGAAACATGCCCATTAATATTCAGTGAAGAAATTAAGATGGAAAAATTGCATAGTTTTTAGGGTTATAATGAATTAAAACGGATCAGAAATAGGAAAAACAAAAAATGTAGGAACTGAAAATTGAAAACTACAAAAATAACTGGTTACCTTGAATAAATATGGATTCCCAAACAGTAAAAAAACAATAAGTATGACAGTATGCTATTTTTAGATAATTGTTTATTTGCTATTTTGACAGCTATATGTTAAAATTCAAACAATGAGCACACCATGAAAGAACTAACACAGTAATATAGGACATTTTCCCAACCACAATGATTAATAAATGCTCACAAAACTAATACATTAATAATATTTAATATGTTGTATGTCATCGATTATAGACAAGGTTATAGCAATCATAAATTATTTTTAAAATGTGCCAATTTCATTGAATCACAAACAAAAAGTCAAACTATTCAATAGACTTTTATTATTGCAGTATATATAGAGAGGGATTGTTTCATTTGTCTACCGCTAGGTGGTGCTTTAACGCAATTCTCATTTTAAAATCCTGTTTAAAAATGTCATTTTCAAAAAGTGAAAAATTTTAGCTATATTTGCGTAAATAAATTGACATTTTGATAATAGGGAAAATATAATCATACAGTACATGATGATTAAAAAAATATTTGAACACTTTATGCTAGCTTTACGAGTGTGAAGTTTCTACAAAGATTTTATGGATAATAAAATTTTCTGTTCTGGTTACTCAATCCATAAATTGTATATTGGGGCAATGATAATAAAACGTATTTTCTATTGCTCAAAACTTTTAAACCGATTTTGCTTTTTTTCGTCATAATAATATTACAACTAGTAATTTATTATAATTACGTGTTTTTTGTCGATTATATTTGTAATCAGTAAACTACTAGTAGCTCAATCATATTTATTGCTTATTTTATAGCTAAAAGTTGCGAAATAGATTGGACATGACTATTTTTTCCATCCTCGAATAATAATTATCCAGTTGACCCTGAATTTATATACAGGTTTGGGGTGAATTGATGCAGCTCCAATTCACCTAGATTTGTATAGTTAATTACATTAAATGAATTCATGTGATGCTATACCACTGTGTTATCAATTATTGTTATAAAAATATAAATCAAAAAGTCATGGACAAGGTCACCCTTTAAGTTGTGCTTTGAATATATTATCCTAATTTATTTCGGCATTGTAATAAGTGAATTGCATAATTGTCTTGATTTATTTGACCCCAACCTTGATATGCAGTTGGTTTCTCTTCTATAGTTTCCTTACAGTCAACATTGCTATTTAATAAGGGATGTTGAGTGTAATAACTGTGTTGGAAGTAAGTTTTATTTTTGTTTCAAAAAGCAGAGTAAAATTTTGAATGTAATTGTAATGTAGATAAAAGTTGGTTGTATATTCTGTGAATGAGGAAGACAACTTGACCGCCAGGTGGCGCTGCGATAAAGAGTGTATTGTGGTTGCAGATGTATTGGTGGCCATAAGGATCCACTATTTTTTAGGTATAATTACTTGAAATATATTTTTTGTCATGCGGGGGATTTTCTTTTTATGAAAAGTAGGAAGAGAGGGGAATGTACTTGGATGGCAGTGTTGCCAATTTGGTTAAAATGTGAGGCAGTAGGTTGAGTTGAGAGAAATGGGGTCGGTTGCCTCTGCTGGATTTTGGACGATGGGTTGATGATGATGATGAAGTTGGTATTGGGGGGAGGAGGAGGGGTTGTGGGCATGCAGAGACACAGTGAAGTGTGTGTGTGAGAGGCCATTTTCCCGTTAGTCAGCAATTCGCCAATGACCGAAATCGACGTTGGAAAATCGGGTCATGCGCTTTGCAGTTTATTCACTGTTAAATCGCACATAAGCACATGAGAGCACACACCAGACACAGGCTTATTACGAACGTGACGCCCAGTAGACATCCCGGTCGGCCGGAACGCTTTTTCGCACACGGATTTTTATATTTAGCGCCGATTTTCAAGGTACGATCGCGAACGACAACTACTTTTGCGGCGCATTGGCAACACCGCTCGTTTTGTAATGGCCGACTTCGGTCGACACGCGTTTTACGCGCTGCGTCCAAACTGCGTTTTCGTCGAAATGCGTGGATTTTAGCGATTCAAAATGCGTGTGTGATGATTGCCAAGTTGTTCGATGGATTATGGTAGGTTTCTTTTTTTAAAGTTGCAGAAATATCAGCAATTTTCGTTGATTTTCATAAGTTTGGTTAAAAATTCGTTCGAAAATGGCGGCCGATTAGGATTTTTGTCGCAGATTCGTTCGAAAATGGCGCCATCTAAATTGTTCATTCTCTAATCAATGCTCTAATCATGGCTCTAATAATCAACGCAGTGATCGTGTTTCAATGCAGTAATTTATGGCAATATTGGTTTTATAGAAGTTGGCAATCGCGTTTGGCACCGAAAACTAAAACCTTGAATTCAAGGTTTTATTGGTTTTATCTTGAGTTTTAGGTTTTATTAAACGTGTGTATTTTGGTTTTTGGAACTACGTAATACACTTTCACATTATATATTTTTTTCCCTTTATTTCTTAAACTTCCGCGAGTAAAAATCTGCATTTCTGGAAATAGTAATTGCCTTGCTTTGATCTTTTTTAATAATTATTTTCAAGAACCGGTTTTTGATATGGCTATGTTAAAATTCCCACCTACATCTGTCGAGTGACCTACATAGGAAAATCTAAAGGAATATGTATTGAAATTACACTGCAAAACATTTAATCTAAAAATACTAATCTGACAGACTTTATATTTCGCATGGAAAAGTACAAATCACGAAATAATTGATGTCACATTTATTTCGCAAGTGTTCTGACATTGACTATATGCGGGTGATCTGGCAACGCTGACAAGTGACGTCACGAAGGTTACGGATAAAAACATTTGTTTTTCGTTTCTGAAACAGCTTCGTGTGGGTTCAGAGGCTCATTTGTTTGAAAAACGTTATTTTTTTAATGGGGGAGTGTGGATGGGCAACGAACGCGCGGCGAGCAAAGTCCGTCACTTGTGACGTCACATCCGCTTCGATTAATCGAACACGAGCCGCACGTTTTATTTTTGTTTTGGCGTCAAACGAATCGAACGTTCCACGCCGCCATCTTTGTTTTATTTGCGTTGGTGGTCAGTGGGTTTCCAGATTTTCTTTTATTCTGGTCAATTTCAAGGGATTACGGTCGCTTTATCGATGGTAATTCCCCTCCGATTGTTCGGTCAGATGTAGTTTTTGATTTGGTTTAGTTTTTTGAGCCTTTTTTTTTTGGAAAAGGAATAACGGGTCAAAGTCGCGTTTTTCGGTGACCGATGAACCGATGTTTGGGTGTAATTTCGTCGACGTTTTGTTTAGTTTATCCATTGGTTTATGTCAATAGTGGAGATATCGACTTTGGGGGGAAAGGGCGATGACTTATGTGCCGAAAAAGGCTGTAAATGGGCCATTTTGAGTTGAGGGGAAATTTTATGGTCTTGTATTTTGGGAAATTGGGACAAGCTCATTGTTCGTTGTATAGAAGAGCAACAAGTGCTCCAGAAAACAGGGAAAAATAATCGATCACCTTATTTGGACTTTTCATATTGTACTTTATATATATATAGAACATCATCTGTTGCTAGTTTTTATTAATACGGAATTGAACCATTTTAGGTATATTGGTATTTTATTATATATATAAATAATTTATTACAGTGTAGTGGTTTTTTTTTTACTTTGTCAATGAAATATAAATTTGCATCGTTTTATATTTATCCAAGGTTATGTTTCAGATTTTTTATTCAAGATCATCATCCGCATGTGAGATAGTATTTCAATTTGTGGTTATTTATAATGTAGTGTCATCATGGTATAGCGATATTTGAGTTGAACTGAATTTGAAAGTTTATTATACGCAGCAGCGCAGTGGAATGAGTTGCGTTTGCCTACCGCCAGAGGGCGTGTTTCGAAAAAGTGGGAGATTCGAAAAATGCGCGCGCGCAATGTAAATTCGCGTTCGCGTGTTCTTTATTATTGATGGAGATGAAATGATTTGATAATGAAAATTAGATAATGTTTTTTTGCAGACGAGGATCGTGTGGTTGGATCGCAATCCCGATGAAATCAACGCCGGTTTTCCGCGATCAAGTGACGGCTTTGGGCCAATGGTTCGAACGGTGGAACGAGTGTGAACAGACTGTTGCCTTGTACTCGTTGGTGCATCGATTGAGTCCGGTTCAAGCTCGATTCTTGGCCCGGGTTTTAAATCACGCCGTTGCCCCTTGCAACGAATTACACCTGAGGGAACAGCAGGCCAATAACCCCGGTCAGTCAAACACTAATTTCTTCCTTCTGTCTTTGAACATGTCCCCGATGTGTTCCATTTTTATATTTGTTGTATTTAGGAAATTGTATGGTCACTTTACAAACACACACAAAATGTCACTCAACTGTCAGGAGTTACTTAAGATTATGTAAATGCAAGTTTTAACGGTAATTGGAGAGTGGGAAAATAAAACCACCATTTTTTGTCAGTAAATTTTTTGATATCAGATATATCCTGTAGAGATCTGATCACAAACCGGATTCACACTAGGAACCAAATGTTTGGTTGTGTCTTTCCGTGTTAGAAATATAAGATAAATTGGATTGTTTGATTAGACAGTAATATTCATCGGATAGACGTGGTTTTTTATAGTTAATAAATGTATAAAGGTAATGTTTAATGAACAAAATAGCCTGACATGTGTGATAAATTAAGTTATAAAAGGTGCATTAGGTAATTGGTTTAATTTGAAATTCGCCCAAATGAACGATCGTCCTTTTTTCGTTTGCTAATTGATGCAAAATGGCGTCGGCAATGGCAATCTCGTTCGAAACTGGCTTCAAAATGGCGCCGTCGTTTCTATTCGTTCGAAAATGGCGTCAAAATGGCTGCGTCGGTTCGATTCGTTCGAAAATGGCGTCGGTCACTTTCGAATGAAGTCAAACGTTTGACCAATGGTTTGACATTGCGTTTGAAAACGTGCCAATCTTCATTCGCGGGACAGTTTCTAGATCGTATTTTACCCAGCTGATCACATTTCAAGGACAAGTGTTCATTTTTAGGGGTCATATCGAAGAAATTGGCCATGCGATGGTAATAATACGGCGATGAACCAAACGGCGATGTTCGAAAATTGGGTTACGGGTTTTTCAGGTTACGGGGTCGTCTTTTTCTTTCTGGCTCCATTCGCCCTACTAATAACATAATGGCAAACTTTCACTTTTTTTTTCAAGCACGGTTCGTTGTCCTTGGTGGCATTACTAAATAAGGGACAACTATTATTAGAAGTTTTTGCAACAATGCAAGCTTTTTTGCGGAACATTAGCAGCAAATGAAGATATTTTTTGTGTTCCTCTATGGAAACTTACTGTCTGTGACATTGTGGTTGAAGTGTGTGTTGGAGTAGGAGGATAGGAGGGTGACGAGAGGTCACGTGACACCCCTGGGAAATATAAGTCAAAGTGCCGTTATGTTTGGACCTTGCACCCCTACGCAGAGTGGATCAACATCTTGAAAACACATGTTCATATTTAATTTGACCCCCACTCGCAGGAAGTAGTCAAGAAAATATTTACAATTGTTTCCGTTTGGTTTTCATTTTTTTTCCCCCTTTGGTTGTTGAGCTACATGTAACACATTTTAAGATGAGATTTCCTAAAACGGATAAAAGTATCAGTTATACTTTATTTACTAAATAATAACCTTTAAAAAATGGAGAAAGACCTATTTACGAAATTGGAAAATCAGGGAGGGAAATTGGTGTAAATTAGGGCAGTTCAGTTGGTCATGGCTGTATAGGGCAAACCCCTATTGCATTATTACTCAATTGGCCCAATAAGAATCCTCGAAATCAGTTTTTTGAGCGAGGAATTTCCTCACGGTCACGGTTAAAACTGTTTATGCAGATGTTTTTTTGATAAATATGCGAGTAATACACCCATGTAATGGTATTCTATTGCTACACTGACCTAGAATTCATGAAAACAAGGTCAAAAACCTCCCTTTCAAGCGTTTACATGTACTTTTTTACATGGACTTGTATGTGAGACAAGTGCGTTTTTTTGTGTGTGTAAAGTCTGGTTTTAATTATGTTTTAATGACGTTTTTTTTGGGTTGTATTTACAGTGTTTGTAGAAAGTTTGTGCCGGGAACCGCGTGAAGTGGCCATTGCCCAGCTCCTGTTGCATCTGCCACTGCTCAGCCCTGGCAACAGGGAGGCAAAAAGTCTCTACTTGGAACTGGTTCCATCTGTGCTGGCGCATGCGTGGAACGCAGGAACTCACACGGAGGAATGTAGACAGCTGCTTTCGTATTCTCTCATCCATCCAGCGTTGACCGCCGAAGACAGGAGAAGCCTGACCCTCTGGCTCCATCACCTGGAGGACACCACGGCCGAACACCCACCTTTCTCTTCGTCCTGTAATCTAACGCCAGGTGGAGCGAGCAACGGCTGGCCCCAAAATGGCGCCCATCACATGGCCGCCGCCAACGCCACCAATGGACCTGCTTCTCTCCTGGTGACAACTGCTCCAGGTCCCAATCCAACGGCTAATCAGTACTCCAACTCGGGCCTTCAATCGCATTGTATGTAACCGTACAGTCGTTGTAGCGGTAGCTTTAATTACGAATGAAATAATTGAGATTTTTGGTTTGGATGAACAGGTAACAACGGAGGAGGTTCGCCGGCGATGCAAGAGCTTCACAACAGACGAAGTAACAGCTTGACACCAAGCCCAACTTCGACGGGAACCCACAGTGCGGACGATGGCAACAGCTGTTCGGCAAGCTGCGGTACATCGACGGTCACAAACGGCAATGGGCCAGTGGGGTCCAAACAGAGATCGCTTTCTCTCTCATCTTCCGATCACGCTCCTCTGTCTCCCGAGAGCAGCTTGGCATCGTCCGGCAGCGGAAGCGAGGGCCACTTGGACGACACCAGGCACTTGATGGGCACCGATGGAGGTGGCATGCGAGGTTGGAATTTTGGTAGATGGTAATTAAAGAGCCGGTTGCTTGAAGATGGTGTGGTGCTTCTGTACGTTTGCAGACGTGCCGAGCTGGCTCAAGAGCCTTCGTCTTCACAAGTACGCGGCGCTGTTCGCGCAAGTCACGTACGATGAGATGATGTCCCTCAGCGAAGAGCAGCTGGAAGCCCAAGGGGTGACCAAAGGTGCACGGCACAAGATAGTGCTCAGCATACAGAAACTGAAAGATCGCCAAAATTGTCTCCGGCTCCTCGAGAAGGTAGTAGTATACATACCCCGAAATGTAAATGGGATACGATGGTTAATTTATCTTTTTTATGGACGATGGTAGGAAGTGGTGGATGGAGGGAATCTGCGCAATGCTCTTCTGGAAATCAGAAGCGTGCTGATGACACCGTTGAAGGCTTTTACGCCAGTGGTTACGAGACTTTCCGTTGGAACCGAGGACCGCGGTGGCATGTCCACGACAACTACGGCGACTTCGGACTCTGATGGCGGACAATCGGTGGCTGAAGGAGATCTTCCAGGGCAGTTCACGAGGCTTCTCGGCAAAGGTGGTTACTACGTAAATTTTATCGAAAACAGTGGTAAGTTTAAGAGCAACGCTAAAACGAGCCATTTTCTTAGTTTGCACTCAACTGCTGGTGTTGCCGCAACCCGACGATGAAAGCTGTACTATATTCGTGCACCTGCTGGACAAGTGTCTAAGCCACGAAGCGTTTTCGTTGACGCAGAAGAAGAGACTTCTGTCCTGGAGGCAGCAGATCCAGAAGGCATGGCATCCGCTTCCACCGAGACGCAACAGCGATAACCGTCATACCAGAGGGTGACTGACTGCATATAGTTATTATTTACTTTTACTGAAGCGAGATTTTGAACGAATTTGTTATATTCTATTCTTGAATTATTCGTTCGCAGTCGATGGGTTGGACATCACAACGGCAGCTTTTCGGGAGATTCCGGTATTACGGGAGGAGGAGGAGGAGGATGTCCGATAGTTAGTCAGTCGATTGCGGGTAGGAGACGGACGGTGTCGAACTGCCCGGTGTCCACCGTGACGCCTTTCGGACACTTGGCCGGTGGAATCGGTCATCAGCAGATCAGCCAGCAGCGATCGCTGAATGCGAAGCGCGGCGAAGTGCTGCTGGGAAACGGAAGCGATCTGGGAATGTCTCTCGGTGCCAACATCGGACCGGTGACTGCCATGTTCAACAAGCGGCCGAGCCTTCAAGAAGTAATGGATTTTAAAAACTTACTCTAGCTGGAACTGTTATTTACCCGGCAATTGGTACTTTCGTAGCCTTTGAAGCCTCACGTGACGCTGCAGAGGACCAAGTCGGCCCCTGTCAACCCGAACAGGATGTTCCCGCATTTCGGAAAACACAGTAACTATATACTATATATAACAAATGCATTATGGAAGGTTCTTGAAAGAGGAATGAGGTAACGGAGGATTTCTGTTTGGTTACAGTGGCGGAACCGATGGGAATGGACCCGGAGATCAACACCTGCCTGGAGTCGCTGTGCCTCAGTGTCACCGAACATGCTCTTGGAGGCCTCGGTAATGATGGACCGAGTGTTCCACGTGGGAATTTTGCCGATTGAGGGATGGTGTTTCTAAAAACGGATTTTGTTTTGTCGGTCGCTGTTCGCCTGAAGATGGCCCCTTCCGATGGAGCAACAACTAAAAAGTGACCGGGGTCCCCCAAGCTCTCTTCTCCTCCCTCTCCTTTTCACTCTAGTATCTCTGTCTTGCGTTCCAACTCTCGTGCGGTTTGTGTTTTTTGTGCGTAAAAATACAAGAAAAGCATCGGCGCTTCTGCAGGTCAGAATACTATGAAACAAGCTCTAGCGCCGGTTTCTGCTTTTTCACACCACACACAAGTACGTTTACGGCAAAAGAAAGATTATTACTATAGAGAAGTTTACGCGAAGAAAAAGAAATCCCTTTTATTTTTTATTAGAAAATGTGACCGAGTCTGCGGCTTGCGCACAGTGTAAAAACCGACGCCAGAAGCTGGTTATTTTGCTTTGAAAGTTTGGTTGTGTATATATATACGATACGTATAGCTGTGTACATGTGTGTGAGCGCGCATTTTGCAAAAGGCAGTTAGAAATCTGATTTTGTTTTAAAAGAAATATTGTATGGTTTCTTTATCGTTTTGTTTCTTCGCAGTTCTTCCCGAGATTCCTAGTTGGGATTATAATGCAGGAAATTGTAGTTTTGAGATGAGGTTTTCTCAAGGAATAAGTTTATGGGAAGCTTTGCGGGGCTTTTTTGTTTGAAAACGAGTTATTTTATGAAAGAGTTTCTAAAATAGAAAAATCAATGGAGGGAGAGGTTTATAGTTATAATTAAGTTGAGAATTTTGCAAGTTTCATTTTTTGTGTTGTTGGGCCAGTTTCTTTGCTTTGAAAGAAATAAATTGTCCGTGCATTTCTAGAGATTGTATTTGTCTTTTGAATCTTTAATATTATTGGCAAACACGTATAGCAATCGCCACGAGAGTTGACAATCAATGCGTTGAGGTTATGACGTATGCTGTTCAACGCAAGTCGGCACTGTTTGCTATGCTGCATCCCGCTTGCGCCGTTAAAAACAAGTGAAAACTGAAGGCGCTCCGAGGACCGAAATGTGGGATGCTGAGTAGCAAGGGGTGCCGACTTGCGCGGGCAGTTCACCTCTAAGTTCACGTAGAGAGCCTTTATACTAATGAGAGAGTGGCCATCGACCATGCCTCGCGATCATTGGCTAGCATTGGCCACGCCCAC
>JAQFZQ010000040.1:0-64043 GCA_034696005.1 Glomeris marginata | reverse complement strand
TCGTTTTATTGGCATCAATTCTATAGAATTACACACCTTCCAGGGTATGTTACAAAACCTTGTCAGTTCACCTTTAATTGGTATTTTGTACCAAGTAAATTAAAGGGGAAAACAGAAATCAATAAACAAAATTATGTAAAGTGTCAAAAATTGTACATTTTTCAGGATTAAACACCCTGTATGTACAGTACAATAAATACAGCTACAAATACAACAAATAAATGAACAGACAGTAATTAATAGACTTGTAGGTTGTGACACATTGCTCCAAATTCTTTGATTGGCTCCGCTCCATGCATCCATGAAATGAGTTTTTAATTTTTAATGTGTTTTTAGTATAGTGTATATATTATTATTATTAGTTGATAATTGGGTTGACCTCGACTGTGATGCAGTAATATGTACATATCCTTCCGCTATTTGAATACATATATAAATGGGAAAGATACTTATCTAAAAGTTAAACCTGCTAAAACAAAAACTGGCCAACTTCCTTTTCCAGTTTCCCAAATATGACCCAGTTATTGGCCATCACCTATAACTTAGGCCTAGGTAGTACTCTAATCATACATACACCTACAACACAGTGTTATATATACTTAAGCTACCAGTTTTTAATTTATTCACATTCAACTTAGCAAGGTCACAAAAGAACAAACAAATCCAATCAGCTGTTTTCAAATAATTCAAACGTTTAAATGCTTAAATGATGTGTTAAATGGCTATAAACCACTTTAAATCCAGTTTAAAATATAAGTTTAACAAAGTATTAGCTATATTTTTAATAGGTTTTTGTAAAATAATTATTAACAAGGGTGTTGTTTAATAAATGTGTTGACAAAGTGTTTAATTACAAACTAACACACAAACAATAAAAACAAATTTATTAATTAAGTTACAGGGTATATTTAAATATTTAAAAATGTTAAACAGTAGTAGGTAATAAAAAGATGACAAAACAAGATGGCAACATCAACAATAAAATAGTACAAAGTCAGCAGTAATTTAGTTATCATTTTAAAATAATTAAACAGATTTACTACATTAGGCTTATAATTTTGAAAATAAAACAGGATTTAAATGTTTCTAAAAGATTGTTGTGTTAGAAATATGTAATAATAAACAAAGAACTTACCTGCGATTCGGATGTTAGCCTCATCCGCTGGCAAATGTGTACCTTAGCACAGCTTCACACGAACATATGAAAGAGAGGAGGCGTGACGTCACGGCAAGGGGGCGTGGCGAACGCAAATGATGAACCGCCGATGTCCACTAGCTGTTGGCAGTAGCAGTGGTCAACGGGTCAGGACAACAGAGGTAACAAGGTCTCTGTTTTCGTCTCGAACCGCCACCAGGCACGCCCACGTGACCACCACTCGACGCCATCTTTTTTCCTCCCAGCGCCATTTCCAAAAAGACTTCTATGGAAAACCGGCCGTTTCTCAAAAACACTAATCGCGTACATGACGGAAGTGTGTCATCGTGTATCTTCTCGCCTTTGATTGCGTGTTTGGCGAATTTTGTTTTGTACACATACGATCCGTCGATTTACGACGTAGAAATACCCGTTTCTCGTTTTCGGGTTTCCCGAAACGAACGCGCCGCTTCCCAATTGGTCGGTTTGAAAAAAACGTTCGAAACGTAACGGTCACAAAGATTAAGTCGGCTAATAAAACGTTCGGTGCGAAAGGCGCTCTCATTGATCTATTTGAAATAAATCGTTCGAAAAGCAACGAACAGTGCTCGAGTCGCATTGGCCGATTTGAAAAACGTTCGAAACGAAGTGCAATCCCATTAGTTGATTTGAAAAACGTTCGAAACAAACGACTCTCCCACTTGTCGGTTTGAAAAACGTTCTAAGTGTAACGAACAGCACTCGAGTAATACCCCCATTGGTCGATTTGAAAAACGTTCGAAAAGAAACGGAACTCCAATTGGTCGGTTTGAAAAACGTTCGAAACAAACGACTCTCCCATTTGTCTGTTTGAAAAACGATCTAAAAGTAACGAACACTCGATCGAGTCGTATTGGTAGATTTCAAAAGCATTCGATACAAACGTTTTACCCCATTGGCCCATTTGAAAAACGTTCAAAACGTAACGGGCAGAGCTCGGGTCGCATTGGCGGATTTCGAAAGCATTCGATACGAACGGCGCTCCCATTGGCCGGTTTGAAAAACGTTCGAAAAATAACGGACAACGATCGCGTCGGCTCGACTGCATGGCAGATCACACACCAACAGTCCGTTTGCTAATAAATTTGTTACAAATCAACCATTACAGGTAAGATTTCGAACTAAAATACATTGAATAAAGGAGGATGTTGCCATTTGAATGGTTTCATCCTCCTATTTTTCCGAGTCAAAGGATCGCGGGTTAAAAAATCAAAAGCTTAGCCATTTTCGTAAACAGTTTAAGATTTACAACGCCTCCAAAATTGGACCATTTTACCGAAAGAGAAATGTATATTATTTTTTTAAAAAAGTTAAAGCTGAAGGGTTAAAAAAATTGTTTTTCTGTATAACATCAAACATTGCGTGAACAAAATTATTAAAAAATCTAAACATTTTAGACCCGTAGGCTTTATAATTCTTATCGTCACAAAAACAACTTTCAATTAACATTAACAATTTACCATTTGAAGATAGTAATTTTTAGTTTATTTCCCATATTATCTTTTAATTTGATCTCGCATATTTTGCTAACATTTCTACCGAAATTATTTTTTTCCCATTCGTAATAAAATCCTAACAAGATTACAATTAAATATTATGGCATGTAGCTATTATATTTTATGATATTTCAAGTAGCCAATTATTTCATTTTCCCATTATTTGTAAATTAATTATTTCCCATTAAATAAATATAAACAATTTTTTTCCCCATTATTTTTTTCCATTCACATATCTAACAAAAGGGTTTGCATTACATAAAAACCAACAGGTTTTTTATTTCCTGTACTTACTAACAAGAACTATTAATTCCTGGTTTGTTTTACATGAGAACATGAAATGGTTTCTCAATTTTTGCTGTGATTTTGATGCTGTGAGTTGAATACATAAATGTTTTTATGTTTCAACCACCTGGGTTGAAGTTTTTCAAACACTTTGAACCATATTACCATGCAGGTATGTGGAATAATAAAATGCTAAACTGTCCCCAATTTCTCCCCTAAGCTATGGTTTTCGTTTTTCCTTTTGGAAAAATATATATAAACCAGTAATGTTAATGAAATTCTGGGAATTTACTCTCCAAATTCTTGTTTGCTAGGTTCACTGTAAACAATAAATAATTTATCATGTTGCAACTGTGTTTCACCTCTCACTTGTCATTGGTGCCCTTGTCACGTTTTTAACACTAAATATCCTCAAAAGTTGAAACAGTAAACCAGATTATGTTATAGTTAATATTTTGTAATTTATTAATTTGAAGAAAAACCTCACAAACACATAAATAAACAAACAAACAAACAAACAAACAAACAAACAAACACACAAACAAACAAACTTATTTCAATGTGAATTACTACATACGAATAATCTTAATTTCAATTAAAAGTATATTAATATATAATTACAATTTTAAAGTCCCAAATTAATTTGTACCATTTGTCCCAAATAAACGGCTGCCCTAATTGGCCCAATTAACCGGAATTTACTGTACAAATTATATTAACTAACCTGGTAGCAATGCTAATTAACTTTGCCTTGTTGAAGTTCAATGTGGAACATTACAAATATTCAGTAATTACAAGGTAATTACAGGAAAATATTTAAATATCTTTGACCTAATTTAAATATGTTTACAAAAACTATTGGGTTTTAAGGATAAAAAATAAGGAATTTTCTTTCACAGTGTAGTATGTAGACGTTGTTTTTGTTTTTCAGATGAAAATATGAAATTCCAGACACTTGTAAAAGTTGGACAGATAATCTTGGTAATAACTGTAAAAACCTGTTTAGATAATAGGGACCGGTGTTATGTAACAGACCTGTGTAAAGCGTAAAAGTTCACATATTTCCCCCTCAACATTTTTACAAGTGTGTGCAAAAATATTGCAACACACCCTAAGTAATAACAATAGAAACACACCACAAACCAATCACAATTTTACACATCTATTTTAATAACAATAATATCGGGTCATACTTTAATTTACCTTTTATTTAATCACAGTGCTCCACTTGCAATATGTTCCCGATTTCCACAATTGCTACTGCGCATGCGCCCAGAGCATAGCACCAGCTATCGGTACCAAAAAGAACTACAACTACGTGACTTTCAAATCAAAGGCCACATTTTAAAATTTCCCAGAAATGATGCAAATAAATTAGGGAAATTATTTTTACTGTTGTAGCTACTATCTTGTTTTAGTATCACTGTGTTTAAATATCAATTTGAACCGCTAGAGGGCGCTTGTGCATAGAGAAAACAAGTGGAAAATGTGAATTGGTTGCAAATATAATTATAAATCGATATAAAATCTGAATTAATAAGGAAAATAAAAATGTGGAAAATAAATACCTACTACAGTGAAACCTGGCAATGGTGGAATATTTAAATTATTTAAACCAATTTACATTATAAAACGCAATTCAAAATGAAAATACTGTGAAATTGGTATTTTTTGGACCAATGATTTATATTTAAAAAATCCTCAATTATCACTGATAAACAATTTTTAAATTCATGTCTTTCCATCATAGACAGGTCATACTGTACACATAAAAATACGGCCATATAATAATTTGTTTTGAGTGTATGTAGATTATTTTATTTACTAACCACATACATTTCTCAATTACCCTACATATATACTTTTTATAAATTTAATTGTAGCAATTTAATTACAGCAATTCCCCAAAATGCTTTAATTGGTCTTAAATAATAACAATTATGTTGTGGTGTATAATATGTTAATTAATAAGTAAGCATGTGCATGTTAAAGTAAAATTGAACAACTTGGGGGCAAACAAAGTAACTTTTTGTTATGTAATTATGTAAAGTAGTAATATATCAAAACGGACACTTCCATGAACGCAATTATGGTTTCTATATTAAAAAACAAAAACCAAGATAACAGGTGGACAAGGTGTGGTTATTATTGTTTTTTATTTGGAGCTGGGATTCAAAGGGTTAAAGTGGATTTTGATAAACTGGAGCAAAAAGTCAGGAATTTGTTTTAAAAAAGAATTAAGAAGATGGATGACAACAATTTGAACTGCACCTTGAATTTTAATCTATAAAAACGAATAAATTTTTCAACCACTTCCAACCGGAACTGTCTTTAAAATGTATCACTGGATACCATTCGTACATTTTTAACGCCATTTCCGACAACTACATTTGATTTATTGACCCACTTAACACTTTATAATAATAAATGCAGGATTTAAGTTGTTAATTTTCAAAAAGTACAAGTAAAAACAGAGAAAAAATGAAGGTTATCAACATTAATTGCACTTCTTTTTTTCCCCACCCAAAACTAAAATTTCGTTTTTAGTTACCCGAATTAACGGTAGATGGCGCTGAACGCAGCTACGTCACAGTGCCGTCACCGTGACGCCAGAGTTTAGAACGCCCGGCGGCCATTGTTAAGCAAATTCCCTATTTCTGCGATTTCTGTCCGAAAATGGACGATTTTAGAAATTTTTAATATTACAAATGAGATTTCATGATACATGGATGATTATCCAGTGCGTTTTAAAGATATTTCCACATTAAACAGGTTAAAAAATACAGTAGAACCTGTGTATAACGGAAAACCAAAATATTTTTATAAACAGGTTTCCGCTATAGACAGTGATTTTATTATGGAAACGGCCTCCAAGGGACTAAAAAGACTTCCGTCTTAGACAGGTTTCCGCTTTAGACAGGTTCCGGTTTAGACAGGTTTCACTGTGAAACTTATTTCAAATATTTCAGAGTTACGTAACTGGGATTTTGATTCTTGTACGTGTCGCGATCGCGGGTTCCATTGTAGAGAGGTTCTGAACCGTGGATGACGTTACAGTGAAACCTGTCTAAGATGGAATCTCAAGGGAACATAAACACTTTCCACCATAGACAGGTTTCCACAGTAGACAAGTTTCCACCATAGACAGTTTCCACCATAGACAGGTTTTGGTATATTAATTTAAGATATTAATATGCAGAAATGTAGCTAAGGCCGGATTTTGGAGGTCGGCCGGCGGCCATGTTGGAAAATGGCGGCTCGGCGTTTAAAAATTGCCACAATTTGTTCACAGGAAGTTTGACTCCATTATGTCTGTGGCAAACAAACGGCAAACGGAAATTTGGATGTGAGTTCAAGTCGGCTTTTGCTTCTCTGTGTCCATCCACATATCATATCATCCATGATGAGGAAGTGAACGTTTATATGTGGCCAGTGACGTCACGCAAACCAAATCAAACGACGACCTTAATTAGGCTTACCATTTAAATCCATAATTACTACGTACTTCAACCAACCAACCTTGAACCACTCTAACAACAATTCTGTTTTCTTTATAGTATTACACTACTGTTCATAATATTTGGTATTTGTGACGTCATCAAGGCCTCAAAAGCCTCATAATGTGGAACCTGTCTATGGTGGAAACCTGTTTATGCTGGAAAACCTGTCTATCGTGGAAAATTTTGCTATTTTTGGGACCATAGACTGCATGTTAAATGTTTAAAAAAAGACCTCTCTATGCTGGAAAACCTGTAAATGGTGCAAAATTTCCATTTGCCAATATTTTTACTAATTACACATAATTTCTTAAAATGTATAAAGACATTTGTTGAAATGACAGGTATGCTTTAAAACGTTATACGAAAAGGGAAGGAAAAAAAATGGGAGGAGTCTGTTGCGCATGCGCCGGGTTAAGGAGGAAGAAGCGCGCCATCTGGTTGCCATGGTAACATCCTCATCATCTGTCCGCTCACTGTTCGTTCAGACACTCGAGTGAAGTGGCACCCACAAGAGCACCCAGACCAGCATGAGGCCGTAGTCACTCTGATTATCATCCACCCGAAAGACTCTCCGCAAGCCGCGATCCCATCTTTCTTTCCGTTCCCTTTCCGCTCCGGACCGTTATTATTACAAGGACCATGAACGACGCCAAGACACTCACCACCAACCTGGAGATGTTGCCGATCAATGGAGGAGGAGGCGGAGGCGGAGGAGATTCGGGCATCGCTGTCGTGTCGGCGTCCGTCGCGACGGCTTCCTCCGCCAAGAACACCGCGGCTCCGGAGGGCCCAGATGCCGATGGTGTCCAGGTGCCCGAAAGGGGCCACTGGAGTAACCACGTGGAGTTCATCTTGTCAGTGGTCGGTTATGCCATAGGACTTGGCAACGTCTGGAGATTCCCCTATCTTTGCTACAAGAACGGAGGCGGTAAGTCCTTCGCGGTCGTCACCTGTTGCGCTACTTGCGGGCCGCCCGGTAGTTCCCACGCACAATCTTACTACACATAAGTTACAGTTAGTACCTTAAGTACCCTAAAGTACCGTAATGATCTAGTTAGTAACTTTGATGTAAAAGTACTACTGCGTGTCGCGAACCGCAGTACACTAAATATTAACTTAGGGATTTTATCAATTTGGAAGCTGTTAATTTAGACAGGTTGCTAGTTAATGAAGGTTTAACTTAAACAGGTTCTTAACTAATGCAAAGGTTAATTTAGACAGATACTTAAGTAATGCAGGGTTATTTACACGGTTTAATTGTCGTTAAGCCGCTAAGTCCAAAGTTAAAACCGTTACGGTTAACTAGCAACTTAGATTATTAAATAATGGAGAGTTAACTTAGGCAGGTTATTAACTAATTCAAGGTTAGTTACATCCCTAAGTTGCCGTAAGCCGCAAGTCCGAAGTTAGACCGACGTGGTTCGCTGGAAACTTTCAGAAATATTGTTAACAAATTTAATGCTTACTTAGAAAGGTTTTTAACTAATGCAGGGTTAACATAAGCAGGTTGTTAACTAATACAGATTATAAACTAATGCAAGGTTATTTACGTGACAAAGTTGTCATTAGCCGCCAAGTTCAAAGTTGGAACCGTTACGGTTAACTATAATCACTCATACATATTTTAACTAATTCAATGCTAACGTAGATTAGTTAATAACTAATGTAGAAATTTACTTATACTGTTTATAAACTAATGAATTGCCAAGTTAGACCAGTTGTTTACGTGGCTAAGTTGCAATTAGCGTAAAATCAAATGTTGGGGCCGATACGGTTAACCGGTAACTTAGACATGTTAACTAATTTAATCTAACGTAGACATTTTATTAACTAATACAATATTAACTTAAGCATGTTATTAACTATTACAAGGTTAACTTAGACATGTTATTTACGAGGCCAGACTGCCATTAGCCGTTACGGCAACAGTTGGAATCATTACAGCCATAAACTAGTATAAGTTAGACAGGTTGTTAGCTTATTCAGTGGTAACTTAGGTTAATTAACTATATAATATAACATTTTAACTAATGCTGAGTTAAATTAGACAATTCGGTTGCTAACTTAACCAGATTATTCCCAGTTGTCGCAAAGCCGCGAGCGCAACGTTGGGATGAAAGCAGTTAACCGAGTGGTTAACTTAGACAAGTTCCACTGTACATTTTTGCTTTCCTGTAATGTGTAACTTGCTATAAAATGTTTATGAATTATTGCAAAGTGAAGGATAAGTTTCATAAAAGGACAGCACTGTGTGTTTCACGGTTTAAAGTTCGCAGCGATGAAATACGAATATACATATCTGTTGTCCATTTTCATATGAATAGCTTCACTGTAATGTCTAAGGTCACGTAGTAAAAAAAAACTAATTTATGTGTAAAAAAAGGTTTTCCTTCTTAGACAGGTTGGCAAAATGGACATGGATTTACCATGCTATTACGCAGTACCTTACAATATGTCAGGCAACAACAGGCTGTATGTCCAGAAAGGTTTTGGGTTAGGGGGTCTGGTAGTTTTCCACGTTACGCAGGTTCCGCTGCTTACAGATTACACTGATGATATACAGTGCACAAAGGAGTTTAAAATATATCCGGCCCGCCTTTTTCTCACGGCTTTAGCGGAAAAACATCATTAATGGCATTGATCAGCGAACACTTTACACCAATCAACGACCGACACAGCACGTGACCCGCATCCTTCCTTTTCGCTATGCGCATACCGAATCTACTCCGTATTCACCCATTGTTTGTGTAAATTTTTCCTAGTGTAGGAAAGTGTAACGTACACTACTGAATAGTCACATGACCTAAAATTGAAGCGCAAGCGAAGTAAGATTTTTCGCGCGCTCATCCGAACGATTTATCTGCGAAAAAACCATTAAATCGCAAAACTATCAAGTTCCAAACGTAAAATTTTGAACAGTGCCATGCGGGTTATAATTCTGAACCTTACAGAACAAACCGGAAGTTCATACGATGGACGGTTGGAGAGTTGTAAACGTTTGAACGCGTGAAAACAGATTCGAACGTGCGCCATTTTGTTTCAAGATGGCGGATCGAGTTGCGATTCACGGTGGTTGCTTCCCCCATAGACCTAATGATATGGTTAAAATGTGGTGTTAATCGAACATCTGGTCGCAAAGTTATGTAACTTATTTCCAAAAAATAGTGGGTTTCATAATGGATTCTAGCCTCGCTGCCAGACCATCAGAAATGATCCCAATGCTTATGATCCTAATACTATACTACACATGAGGCTTAATTAGTTATTGTTTCTAGGTGCATTCTTGGTGCCGTACTTATTGACGGTTCTATGCGCCGGCATTCCCATGTTCTTGCTGGAACTGTCTCTGGGTCAGTTTCTCAGCATCGGGGGCCTGGGAGTATGGAGCATATGCCCCCTTTTCAAAGGTAACTATCAACCTTCCCCCAAACCTCCCACACCCACAATGACCACCGTACACTACGTGTGTCGCAGGTGTCGGTTACGCAGCGGCGGTCATGTCCGTGTGGCTCAACGTCTACTACATCGTGGTACTCGCGTGGGGCATCTACTATTTCTACTCGTCCCTAACCAAGGAACTTCCCTGGGGCAGTTGTAACAACTGGTGGAACACGGAACGATGCCGCGCCCAGTACATCGCCATCAACTGCACGGGTAACGCCACGTGCACCTCCCTCGCGGCCAACGTCACCGCCCAGGAAGCCAAGTACTACGTGTCACCAGTCAAGGAATTCTGGGAGTGAGTGTACGGTCCGAGTGGTAACCCGTAGTTGCCAATAGACCACGTGGTCCAAACATCTTCCGTAACCGAAAGGCTGTTGTACGTGTACGTAGACGCAACGTGCTGCAGATCACCGATGGCATCGAGGACATCGGGGAAGTACGCTGGCCCTTGGCGTTAACGTTGTTCATCGTCTGGGTCATGTGTTACTTCTGCATATGGAAGGGGGTGAAATGGACCGGAAAGGTGCAGTAGGGACCTAACATTCCTCTAGGTCTCCCAACCTAGGTGACCCTAGTTACTTTGCCTGTCCCCAGGTGGTGTACTTCACTGCACTCTTCCCGTACCTTCTTCTCTTCATCCTTCTCGTTCGAGGACTCACACTACCCGGCGCGATGAAAGGGATCAAGTATTACATCACGCCGAACATATCACGATTGACTGATTCCAGGGTACGTAGATATGAGGGTACCCTACTAAGTTTACCAGGTGTCATTATAAAGTCTTTTCGGTATCTTTCAGGTCTGGCTGGACGCGGTTTCTCAGATCTTCTTCTCGTATGGCCTTGGTCTGGGTTCGCTGATCGCACTCGGCAGCTACAACCCGTACCACAACAACGTCTACAAGTAAGTTACGCGGTGATCTGGAACCGGCAACATCTCGGAAACCTTCGTTGGGAATCCTTCTGGATCCATCTGACCTTTTTACTTCCATCCGACAGACACGCGATACTTGTCTCGTGCATCAACAGCTCGACGAGTATGTTTGCCGGTTTCGTGGTCTTCTCGGTCGTTGGATTCATGTCCGTACAGCAAAATGTTCCTGTCGATGAGGTTGCCTTGTCAGGTGATGATGACTATCTTATCCTTTACGTGAGGAATTGAAAGGTCTAACGGTGGGAAGTTTTCAGGGGCCGGACTGGCGTTCTTGGCGTATCCGTCGGCGGTGCTCCATCTGCCGTGGGCTCCGTTTTGGGCAGCTCTGTTCTTCATCATGCTTCTGTTTGTAGGATTAGATAGCCAGGTAACTTGAATCCTCTACGGTACTATCTTGTCTGGAGAAGTGTTCCTTCCCCCTCTTTCAGTTTCATTTGCATCTGTTACACCCTCATTCAAAAAGATGACTTGGCGTTAAGATTAGTTCCTTCCCCCAATCCACATGATTCTCTCCCCTCTTCTTCTAAACCCCCTGTACCAACGTTGATCCCCTCCCCTCTTCTTCTAAACTCCCTGTACCAATCTTGATCGTCTCCACTCTTCCTGGAGAAGTGTTCCCCCTCTTTCGGCTCCATTCACATCCAATTGACTATCATTCAACGAGATTACCTCCTGTCATAAGATTGGTTCCTTCACAATCTCCATCTCCCCCAATCCACTTGATACTTTCCCCTCTTCTACCGAACATCACATACCAATCCTCTTCCCTATTCTTTCCTGCCTACTGCGGCAATATCCGATTCCTACTCCTTCCGTTCATTACCTTATCCTGACATGATATCATAATGAAAATTAATGTTCTTTCCAACCGAGTTCTGCACGATGGAAGGTTTTGTGACTGCCGTGGTTGACGAATGGCCCAAATACCTGAGGCCCCACAAAGAACTCTTCATCGCGTTCATCTGCATAGCGTCGTACATAGTTGGTTTATCGTTCATCTGCCAGGTACGATGAACCGCAATGTATGTTCATGTTCAGTTTGACAACTGAAACACTATATACAAAATATCTACAGGGTGGGATGTACGTGTTCACCATATTTGATAAATACGCTGCGAGCGGCGAAGCGCTACTCTTCCTCATCTTCTTCGAGTGCATCGCCATTTCCTGGTCTTACGGTAAGTCCATCTTACATCATGTTTCTTAAAACTGAAGTTGACAACTAACTTGACTTCTGCACGCGATGCAGGTGTCAACCGATTCTACGACAACCTCAACGACATGATGGGCTACTACCCTTGCTTCTGGTGGAAAATCTGCTGGACGGTCTTGTGCCCCTTCATCTGCGCGGTAACATTACCTCCATAAGCGTAAACGCAAGGTGTGACCGTAAGGTTTGCCATTGGACAAAGTCCCTGAAAGGTGACGGACTAGTCCATAGTTAGCAGGGGTGATACGGGTACAAGAGTGCCACTATAAACCGCGCGCTTATTTTGTTTGGAAGGTTTTGGATAATGAAACCCCGCCTAGTAAGGAACAACCAATAGAATGAGCCAAGAGCATAGTACCACACGAGGTCACTGGGTGTGCTGTGGCCTTCTACTGCCTTGGCCCAGACCACTACTGTAGAATGTAAAGGCATGGACACAGACATTAAACGGACCCCCAGCGCTGCTAGTGGCCTTGCGTGGTACGATGCCCGCGGCTCATGCTATTGGCTGTTCCTTATTGGGCGGGATTTCATACTCCCAAACCTTGAATCAAAAGGAGCACATCAATAGCTCGTGAGGCCATTACTGTCCTTTCAAAGAAAGATTGAGCTGGGACTGTGGCAAGAACCATTTTGAAAGTGTGCACGGTTGCAGGTGTGCAGGCTATGACATGCAATGATGGTCACACACTGCAAACTTGCATCCCTTCAAAACTGGTTCTTGGCCCCGTCCCACCTCAATCTTTCTTTGAAAGGACAGTAGCAGCGCTGGGGGTCCGTTCAAAGTCCGTGTCCATGCCTTAGCATTCTATGGCCTTGCCCATTCAAAGCCCAGTTCAGAAATCGTACAGGTGACACCGTTTAGAGAGTAGCATACATCATAATCTCAACGCACGGAGTGTCAACTCTCATGCGGATTGATGTAGCCATGCTGAGCAGGTCCATCTAGTTTAGCTGTCAACGCGCTGCCACCTGGTGTGAGGTACACCAGATCGCTGTCCCGTGATCCATGATGTCACTAGTCTCTTAGCCTTTAACATACTAGCCTTTGCTAGAGCATAAATCGATGAAATAGATGTTGCTTTCTATTACTGCTTACTGGACAATGGCGGCAAGGGTCGTTATGTGTTGACGTGATCAAGCCAATAGGATATCTCAGTACAAGCTGACCCCTAACTGGGGAAAAAGCGAAACTGTGAATGGCTCATTATATCAGTTATGGTTCTTGAGAGCATATACACTCATTTCAAAGATTAAGCCATGCATGTCCCATGTCTCAAAACTATACGGTCACACCTTGTTGAGACGCGTATAAATGATAATTTTTGTTTTCTCTAAACTTTTGTCTCGCGGAACAGTCTGTGCTGCTCTTCAGTCTGGTCCAGTTCACGGGTGTAAGTTACGTAAACTACCAGTTTCCATGGTGGGGCGATGTCCTCGGATGGTCCATAGCCCTGTCTTCGATGCTCTGCATCCCGGTGTACATGGTTTATAAATACGTCACCACACCCGGCACTTTCCTAGAGGTACCGCACGCTAGTTAATTACGTTGATTACACCCTTAAATAACAAAGATTAATTAAAGCGTTTCTTCTTTCTGGGAAAATAACCTCAGCGCGTGAAACTGCTTTGTCGCCCCGACTTCGATTTGGAGCAACTTCGACGGATCAACATTGGAGGTTATTACACCGCTAGCACCTCCAACGCAAATACCAATTTGGACAAGAGCGCCCTCTAACGGCCAAGGAAAGGTGCTCATCGTTCAGCCGGACTAAGATGGTCGGTGCCATTGAAATAATCAACTTACTCCAAACCTCATCGTCGTTTATATTCTTAATAATGTTACTATTTTACTACGTATCGTCAAGTAATAATTCACCAATTCTGTAGCTCGTTGGCACAAGTGGGTACGTAATTACACCCCCGGTACACTAAGCAATAAGTTCATTACACCTGGTTTAATTGGGGGAAAAATCATAACATTAATGAAATAAGACAATCAACCTTATAAGGTGTACAAATGGAGAATAATGCAGTTTGAAACGAAATTTGTAGGCCACACACCCCCCAGGAAACAGGTTTAGAAACCTATTATTTTTCAGTAAAAGGTGTAGAAAGGTGTAAATTTACACCTTTACTTACACCCCTCGAACATTTGATGGAAGTTCATGGTACAATGAAGTTTGAAACAAAATTTTAAAACGCCCTTTCAACAAAAAAGTGTACAACTACACTTTATCAGAAGAAAGGTGTAATATTTACACCTTTTAAACATTTGATGTACAGGACATCGTTGCAAAATGTTATTTAAAACAAAATTTTAAAACACACTTCCAGCAAAAAGTGTAGTAAAGTACACCTTTTTCAACAGAAAGGTCTATAAAGTTACACCTTTAGAGCAGTTACACCATTAAACTTTTAATAGCAATATATTTTGCGTATAGAAACTCATCGTATACTGCAATTTAAACTAAAAATAACTTACACCGTTCATTAAAGGTGTAGAAGACTCACCATTTTAACACCTTTACATCAGAAAGGTGTAACATTTACACCTTTACATCAGAAAGGTGTAACATTTACACCTTTAACAATTTTAAATGACTATTTTATGCACAAACTCGTTAAGGTATCCCCCGACTCCTTTAAGTGTTTCATCCGCACCGACGTTACACCCTACAGGGTGTAATATGCTACATTCTCAGTTTCTCTCTAATGGAGGGTACTACTAATTGTGAAATCAAGAACAGTTGCTATGGACATTACTGCCTTTTATCTTTTATTGACCCAATGTTTTTGGATACCAGACGAAAAGGGGAGGAGCTCAGGTGGGCGTGGTTTCGACTGTGGGTGGAGTCGGCCAATAGTGAACAGTTGGTCCACTGGGATGGATGAATAATGGATGGATAATAATAATTATTATTGAAAAAATATATGACGTCATGTTACTCTTATCCTTGTGCCAAAAGCAACAGAATTTTTTCATCGTCGTTCCAGGGAGCGTTCATTATCCACGTCTTCAAATATCAATCGCCTAACATGAATATTTAATTTCCACCCAGGGCGTTCATTAAAAATACGTTTACGTCATTATTCATCGCCCTGGGCGTTAATTAGGATTCATTACAACTTTCCAATGCTAATTACCACATAATTAACGAGGTTTTAAAATAATTTACAATTGGAAAGTTGGAATTTTCCCAAACTAGGAATTGAATGTAGTACATTTATTTAAAGATGGAAACAAGTCAGCTAACGAGGCTATTTTCAGGTTGATTGTGTTCGGATATAATTAGGAAGTTGTTTGTACTGGGACCAAAACATAATTAGAGCCTAGTGTAACAGGTTTTATTACTATACAAGGGGTCGTTCAAAAAGCAAGTCAGACTTTTTGTTTCATTTCAAAATTATATTATTCTAACCTTCCCTGTTATTTTAATTACGCTTTAAAATATACTAACCCACACTACTAACATCCACAATCAACCTTCCAGCGAAACCGAAAATTACAGGGTGAATCTAAATTAGAGGAAAATTAAATTTACCATTTTACGCTGGACAAATTTTGTTTTGCGGCTGGTTGAGATTTTAGAGTCACCCTGTAATGTAATCTACTTGTTAAAACTAACATACTATACAGTGAAACCTGTCTATGGTGGAAACTGTCTATAGTGGAAACCTGTCTATTGTGGAAAACATTTTAAGTTAGATTTCAGGACGTGAATAATGAACGCTCCCTCGTGCTTTCTCCCAACTTATTGTTATTCTTATTCTTGTACAATGTAAAGTGAAAGAGTTGGGTTGCGATGCACTTGAATCCTTCTTCCGCTTTCGCGTCGTCAATTTTAATACCATACCGATTGTTATACCGTCGTTTGTTTGTTTGTTTGTTGCGCAAAGCGACCAATGGGAAAGCGAGGGCGGCGCTTATTAATTAGTTGGTTAATTAATTAATGTAATGGTGCGCATTTTGCACACGCACCGGAAGTCACGCATGTGCCCATGATCGAGCAAAAACATTCGGAATAAAAGCAACATCCAATTGGCTGCCTTCTTATCTCAACACGCAAGCTCCTCCTCCCATGGGCAAACACCCAACTGCGTCACAACAACCCCTCACCACTTCCCCTTTACTAATTGACATCGAATATACCGTTTCCGGTAAGTTTAATGCCGTGCTACGGCATTTAGTTTGGAATTTCGACGATAGGTGGCGCCACGGTGTAACTAGGTCTAGACTAGGTGTAACAAGGATCGAATTTTGACCTATAGAATGTGTGTTACCAACTCCTTGGTTTCACTATACTATTATAAAGCAAATGAGTAGGCGTGGCCATCAAAAATTCAACAGTGGCACAGTTCATTTCGTCACACTGTATTTGTCACAATATGTCGGCCATATTAAAGGTGAACTGACAGGGTGGGAAAAGTGGACTATGGTCAGTGCCGCGAGTGCTGGCCAATCACTGACAGACTAATTAGCGGGTAGTTCAAATTTACCCAATGGCACGGTTGGTCATGGTCCACTTTTCCCGCCCTGTCAGTTCACCTTTAAATTTAAAACACTAGACCCGTCACAATGCTTTGGTCACACCCATTTTGTCACACTGTATTCGTCACAGTATTTTGGTCACATTCAATTTGTCACTACTTATATTTGTCCCTGTATTATAGTGTGACGAAATGAATGTGACCAAAATACTGTGACGAAATGAACCGTGACATTATGTCTGGACACCATCTTTGATGCCCAAACAAATTTTCCTACTCTTGGAAATTAAATTAGGAGTGCTACTGGGATTAGTTCTTAATGTTTCCAGCAGAGGGCGCCACTATGTAACTAGGTCCTGCACTCAAATAAGCACATAGACCACCACGTTATAATACTGAGTGTTTTATGCCATTTCATAGTGGCATAAATGCTCCCAACAGATGCTATTTCAGGGATCATCCATAATGAATGTGCAGCATCGATTCAAGGGGTCATCCATAAATTACGTCGTTCATTTCCAAATTCAACTCGTAATTCCTATATTATTTCTTGAAATAATTTATCATAACGTTCTATATTCTACATATACTTCCTTTTCCGCACGCCCCCTGGCGGTAAAACCATCGTTTACATTTGAACGTTGGGAACCAAAACAAAATGGCTGAAAATGTAAATAAACACCTACTTTCACAAATACTATCATTAACATTGTACAAACGTTGCGTAACGTCCAACGGAAACGACCCCACCCACGTGTTAATTTTTTTAAAAGGCCACGCCCATTCTGACGTCACGCAATTTACGTAATAAACGGACAGCCCCGTATTTAGAGACGGATCAAGGCAACTTGATCAAGGAGAAGGTAAATAAAAATATTGTCATCGTCACGTGAGGGGCGGGGTTCGGAGGTTGGGGGCGGGGCTTAGGCACGCGATGGGCGTGGCCAAAGGGGTAGAGAGGAGTTAGTCGGTCACGTTGTTTCCCAAAAGCAACCCCTGAAAGTCAGTTTCACGGCTCATATTCACTACTATTGGACATGCTTTTGTGAAGCTTCCCTGCAGAACTCCTGCAGCACTTCTTAAGGTAAGTCACAGTTTTACGTTAAAGTACAGTGAAACCTGTTTATAGTGGAAAGTTTTCATGATCACTTTAGATTCCACCATAAACAGGTTTCAATGTAATAATACAGTGAAACCTGTCTATCGTGGAAATTCATCTTTTTTTAGGCCTATTAAGATCAGAATTTGTTTTTAAAAAACCTGTCAATGGTGGAAACATTTTGTGATATCTTGCAATTCCACTATACACAGGTTCACTGTATGCAATACTCTATACAACGAATAAATATAGTTATTCTGATTAATTCCCATCTTAATTACAACTAATTGCGTACATTTTACAAAAGGGTCAAAACTATATGCATTTTATTATTTAGTTGGCAAAAGAGTAATAACTAAGTAATAATAGTAATGAATATTGTATGTTTGTTGTGCGCATCGCAAACAGGGAGGAATTAATGAAGATAAACGGGTCAAGGTGGAGTAACATATCGTTGGAGAAGACCGAGGCAGACGACGGAATATGAACGACAGCCTCATCGTCATCTGCACAAAGTAATCGATCATCCTAGCAGTAAATACCATAGGGAGAATGCACTAACCACGTCCGGTCCCTCCAGCGCCATCTATAGTGATTCCCGGCCAAACCTTAGACTAAACAGGCGGAGCAAGGGCAGAGCTTCGACACCGATCGATACATACCGAATTTTGGTTTACGTATCGTTTGTAAACATCAATCGTAATGCGTACTGTCCTTTCGAAGAAAGATTGAGCCGGGACTGTGCCAAAAACCAGTTTTGAAGGGGTGCAAGGTTGCAGTTTGTGGCCGTCATCGCGCGTCATAGCATACACACCTGCACCCAAGCACCCCTTCAGAATTGGTTTTGGCACAGTCCCGGCTCAATCTTTCTTTGAAAGGACAGTAGCAGTGTTAAAAACTGTTTGGCGTTGCACAATAAAGCTCCCAGTAATTACGGACATTGTAGGCCTACTACTCGATGCCATTGGCTGCAGTCAGGCGCAAGCTCCGCCTATCGAGTCTTAGGTTTGGCCGGGAATCAGTATACCACCACAGGTGTGTTCCAGTCTAACACCAACATCCACCTCGAATATTTTGTTATCAATCCCTGCAGCTCTTCTTGTTCTTGCCGTCCCCAAATTTCCACCCCATACATCAGAATTGCTTCAATTGCCGCCTTAAATAACTCGCATCTCACTTTCATATCCCCTTCAAAATATCGTTCCCCTACACTCCATATTGCTCCTATAGCTAACCGAGCCTTTTTGTTTGCATGTTGTATCTGCACCGTAAATTTATTATCCACCTCTACTCATTCCCATGTCCATCTCTCACTCTTTGACTTTTTCCCCTCCTTTCTTAAATATCGGCATCTTTGACTTATTTATATTTAACTCCAGTTTCCACTTCATCAGGTATTTTTCCAAACACTTCATCATGTCCTGCATTTCTTGGGGTGTTTCTACTAATATCACCACCATGTCATCTGCATATGCTAATACATAGATCTTAATTTTTTCCAAGTAAAATAAATATATTATCTCTCGTCCCTTTTCCTCTTCTAAACCTTGCCTGATTTTCAGGTAAAACTTTTTCATATCTTATATGCCGTACTGAGTAGCGAGATACCTCTATAATTCTCCGCATCCCCATCATTACGTATTGTCACAATTAATGCTTTTCCATTGTGGAAACTGCGTATGGTGGAAAATGTGACTTTTGAACCTATATATATGTACTTGAAAATCTGAATTTTTGGACTACTGAAACCATAATTTGTTATTTAAAAAGAACAGTCTGAAGCGGAAAGTATTTCAGGCCCTTTTAGATTCCATCATAGACAGGTTTCACTGTGTAACTATTACTACTATTAAAAAAATAACAAAACAAATAGCAAATATTATAACGTCCCTATTCGCTATCAACTCCTCCACCCAAATAACTAAACTTCAAAGGATAAGGAAATTTGTAATTTAATCACTCTGTTGGTCCGTTAGCAAGAACAAGGCCCCTGTCCTTCTCTTAGTTAGTTAGGGTAACAACTACTGTAACTTTACTTCTTAGCTGTCCAAGAAAGGTACTATTCCACATTTCTTGGGCTGGTTCATTAGGACCAATAGGAATGCAAGCAATTTGGCCCTAGCATCAGATTTGCTAGGACCCTAGTGGGCGTGGCTCACACAGCCCAACCTACATCCTGGTGTGCATCTACTTCCTGGTCCCTTCTTGGAACCGTGCACAACAACAAGTCCAAGGTCACTGCCCAAGATGCTCCCAAGTCCCTTTTAGTGAATATGCAAATGAGGGAAAAGCAAGAAAAACGGCATGGGCCGTTACAACATGTTTTGGTTGATGCATTTTGCCGTTAGATGGTGCTAAAACGTCCCTCTCGTGTCCAATCCTAGCGAAATCGAACTAACCTCCCGGGGAAATTACTTATTACACGGATCTCCTCTCTTCTAAGTAAAACAATATTAATCCCCATCGGCCGACTACGATTAATAAAGTTTTCTCGTTGCGATCTAGTTGCGTGACAACGTTTGCCACAACGTTCCATTCGAACGATGACGACGACGCCATTACGATCGATAACCGAGTCCGTGCATCCGTGTGGGCGGTGGCAATCTCCGCCCCTCTCCTCGCCCTCAACGTCATCGCCGGCACCACCCTCAACCCGCTACTGGCCGCCGCCATCCTCGTCACGCCCTCCCTACGAGCGCAGCCCGCCCACTGGCTAGTCATCAGTTTAGGGGCGGCCGACTGGTTAAGCGCCGCCTTGGCCACACCCACCGAGCTGGCAGCCTTATCGGCGAGCGTCGTGGGAAAAGCGTTGGGAGCCGACGCCGTTTGCGCGGCGATCGCGGCCGTCGCTTGCGGCGTCAACGCCGTCCAACTGTGTACTTTAGCCGCACTGGGCATGGAGAGGTTCTCGGCGGTGGCCGACCCCTTCGAGGGCGTGGCCGTAAGAAAGAAAAGGGTTGCGGCCGCCGTCGCCGTGTCGTGGATAGTGGGCGTGACGCTTGCGGTTGCCGCCTTCTGGAGGTTCCCCGTCTCCTTCACCTACGCCTACTGCGTCAATCTTGACGTCACAGGTAACGTTCCATTTCCTATTTCTTCCACAATCTCTATAGTGCTTCCACAGTCCAGGTTGCAGCGCTATTTAATCAGTAGTGAAATGCGCATTTAATAGCACAGTGAAACCTATCAATGGCGGAAGCCTGCATACAATGTAGACAGGTTTCACTGTATTTAGTAATGGTAATAGAAAATAATCGAGACTTTAAACCATTTTGTGGAACATTATAAATGTTTTACCGCACTGCAACCTTGACCGCGAACCGACTACTTTTTTTCATTTTTGCCTCAAATTCCAGACCGGGAACTGATGCCGACCTGCATGCTCCTTGTGCCCCTTGGCGTCGTGACCCTCACCATCTGTACCTCGTACTACGTTCGGATAGTCCTCACCGTGCGCCGCCACTGTCGCCAAGTGTGTTCCAACCTCAACAGCCCCAACGGAACCCAACCGACCCGCAACTCCAATTGCCTACTATCCTCATGCTGCCCTTTACGCAGTTGCCGCATCAAACGCTTGATGGCGCTGGGGTGCGCCGACGGAAGGGGCTCGGCGGTGGCCCCGAGGCCCGGGCCCCAACCGCCAACCGCTGTCTCCCAAGTCATCGTGCACCTAGAAGGCCCGTGTTGCCCCACTAATCTTCTTCCCAAAGACCTATCGGTATCCGTAATCGACCAGGAGTCACCGTCCATGGTTCCCGTGGTGGGGCCGGACGGCACGGTCACCCTGGCCCCTAAGGAGGGCAACGTGTGCGGGGCCATCTGCGTGATCGACCCTAACCGGAGAGCCAGGGGACGCAGGAGGGTGGAAGCGGAGAGCGCCCGGAGGGCAGCGGCCGTCGTGGCCACCTTCGTGGTGCTTTGGGTACCGGCGGCGGTGGTCAGCGTGTTGGACATGTTGGCGGAGGACGCCGAGGAGAGGTTGGCGATATACAAGGGGGCAGCCGCCGTGACCCTGTCCATGTCCTCGCTAGCCGCCACGGCCAACCCGGTGGCGTACGGACTGGCCGTACGCCAACTCCGGAACGGCTGCGTCAAGATGGTCAAGATGGTCAAAGGGGCATCCGGTCTTAAGAAGTCCACATCCAGTTCCACCGACAAGTGCAAGTTACGCTGCGCGTGCCTCTCGTGACACCGGAGTCCTCTCCGACAGCACCAGCAACCTCAGTTTTGAATTATTTACTGGAATAACCCTTTTAAGAATGGCGGCCATCTTACTTTCTCTTTAATTAATTAATTAAAAATAATAAATATGAAACTGTTTTAATCCACGTAAAATTTTAATCTTATCTAAATATTGAAACGAAAGTATTTTAAGGAATTGGAAACGATTAAGGTTACAGCTCTAAATAGCTTCGTACGATGTTTACAGCGCCGCCCGGCGGAAGAAATAGTAAAGAGTATCTGTCACTTCAAATGGTAGATGGCGCCACCACAAAAAGGCCAAATAAAGCCTAAACGATATTTAGGCTTCTAATTAAGGGGATTTTACTATAGTTACATGATGGATTGACTTGATTTCAATTGAAAGAGTGAAATTATGAAGGGAAAATAACGATTTTGTCATTTTTTGACGTAAATAATGGAAATTTTGCGAATAGAATATTAAAATTTTTCATATTCGTTCCGATTTCTCGGCACAAATAAAATCTGTCGCTATCAATATTTAATTTTTCCAACGTTTCTAATACATAATTATGTTCATTTGTCAACAGATGTACGTGTGCTAGAATTCCAGATTTCGCGTCAAAAAATAACGTTGATTTCGGCATGAAAAATTTCAATTTGTTTAATTTTGCAGCAAATGGATTGATAAAAATAAAAGTACTGGACATATTTATACGAGTATTTTAAGATCTTCAGCACAAAATATTTCACGTAATTACGTACAATTTGTACAAATTTGTCCGCAAATAAAGGATTATTTTTAACGCGAAACACGGTTACGGCTATTTCCGGTGCCATCAAATAAATGTTCGGATGTTTATTTAGAAAAGCTTTTTACTTCTGTTGTCCATTACACAGAAAGTGCATTTACAAAAGGTGGGATGATATTTTCCGGCCCAATTAATATTACAGCATCTCATTAGCTGTAATGACAGGTGTGGTACGCGGCGTACTAACACATCGTATTTTAATAAATTTAAACCTTAATGGACTACTTATTGCTTTGGAAAATGCAACAAAAAGCTACTATAATGCATTAAAATGTACATTATTTCCATTCAGTAAATTTGAACGCCGGCGCATTACGTGCATTGATAAATGGCTGCCACGTCACTCCGAATAATGCGTTAACTTCACCATAAATTTTTTAAAAATTGTACTAAAATAGCAATAATGGAGCATATACAATGAAATAATTGGCAAAAATTCTACAATATGTAGACAATAGTGACAACTCAAACTACCGTATCGTTCAAATACACGCTGATTTTTCTAATTCCACGTTAATCTAAATTATTTTTATTTCTAAATGACAAATCATTTTAAAGTGCTCATTTATTTAATGACTATGATAAGAACTTTTAGACAGATATTCTGTTATTTTTGTGTATCGTTTATATTATCACTTAGCAGGAAATCTATCGCTTCGAACACGGCCCACCTACGTTAAATTTAAAGCAAATAAAATTTATTATCTTTAATCGGGTTTGATTACTGAAAATGATGAAACCCATCTGCTGACACTTGTCCATAATCACAACTGTTGCAGGTAAGCACCTACTTCCCATTGGACTTTTTACTTTCGCAATTCAGTCCGTTCGCGACGAACTATTCGCCGCGAAAGCTACGCATTTGGAAAGTTTTTAATATATTTTTTAAAACCAACACACTACTTTACAAAAAGGGGCAAGGGCAATTACAGTGACCCCAACTGTTTCTGGCAAATATCAGCATTTAATCAGGGAAAGTGGCCATAAAGACGCCGCGCCGCGTGTAAACTTCCGAATATCAATCTCGCTTTCCAACCGCTAACTGCGCAATGTTACAATGTAATTGTTAAATATGGGGTCTATTTCTAGCAACAACTGGGGCAAGGATACTTACGGACACCCATTTGGAACCCATTACTTTGAAATTAAAATTAAATTGTACGTCTCGCGCGTATAGTTTCGCACGACGCACCGAGTTCTAGGACTATTTCCAAAAAACAAAGTGAAATCATTAATTATTATAATTCTAATGCAGTGAAACCTGTCTGTGATGGAATCTTATCCGACTCCATTAAGATTCCATCATTCACAGGTTTCACGGTACATTTTTACAAGTTGGCCACTGTTAAAGTTGACCGAATCTTCGAGGAAAAGTGGCCAACATATACAGGGTTTCTCTATTTAATTTTGGGGATATTTGCAATAAAGATTTTTCAATATATTTCTCAGATATTAGAAATAAAACTGAACCTGAAATTTTCAGGGAAGTATATACTAAGTGGATTGCCAACTGCGAAACGGCAAATATTGTCATTGAAAGGATTTACTATATTAATGTTACTTACCTTATTAAATATTAAATTTATTAAAGTGCAGTATATTGATTAACTTGTACAATGTATTACAAATGTATAGAAATATTTAGCATTGCACTCTAATAAATTTAATATTACTACGTAAGTAACTAAACGGCAAGTATTGACCATGCGTAAGTCACTATATAGTCAGTTCAAAGCTGATGTAATACGTATATGGAAATTTAGACGTTGGGTACCTTGAATACTATGTTAACTCCTGCTTTAAGTTCACAGACAAGTTTAATACACATAATATTTTTATATAACTTACGTTAGACAAAAATTTCAAAAGATACGAAAACAAAATTACGTTAACGGGTCAGGTAGGACACGGCCAAACCTGCCGAACGTATAACTTACAGATGCAGGAGACAGATAGATACCATCACTCGGATTTGCCCTGAAGGTAGAGTGCCTCAGAAGAAGGAGAAGACCCCGCCGCGGGTTGTCCAGCGGGTGGAGCTGCGCTCCGGTCCCCGGTAACTTCGTTCTCCGCGTTCCTCAAAGCCCACTGGTGCTCACATATCTCCAGAGCTTCCCATTCGGCTTTGAAGGCTTGTTTGGGGTCTGGAGGCATGGCCATGGCCGCACCGGACATCTGCTCTTGGATGACGCGGGCCTGGTCAGCGGCTGAACAAAGTTAACGGACGGGGACGCGCCGTTAGCATGTAAACTTAAGCCTGTGAACTTGACCACCCTTACATGTTGACCACCTGACAAAGTTGACCGTTTTTTCATGGAACTGAAAAGCGCTATTAGGTGAAAGTCCTAAGGTCACCCCTACGTAAATCCTATGGGACTTTTCGGTTTCATGAAAAACCGGTCAACTTTGGTCAACATACACAGGTTTTACTGCACTAAGATAATCTTGTAAATGGATTTATATATGTAATACATATTCCTCCATGTTCATGGACCTACCGTTGTTTTCTCCGAGGACCAGCGTGTAGATGCTGCGCAGGCCGAACACGTTGAGAAAGTACCAAGACGCCGAACTGACCCTGGGAAAATAATATCCCCATTTGTAGTTGCATTTTTACCATGATTAGATATTAAAGACAGATTTTATTTTATTACCAGGATGCGTTCAAAGTAGATAATTCAATTCCTCGTTGCAACATTGGCTTAAAGCGCAACGTCAGCGGGAACGGTACTTTTGCTAATAAAGGGTTAAAAACATAATGTTCATCAAATTATTTCACTGAAATGGTGAAACTAATTTAATGTAAAAAGAATATAGTATAAACGTACTAGTAACAAATCCAGAAAATGTCCAGTTTATCCAGCCTCCGATCATGATCATCGGAAGAACGTTCGTCAAGTTCCCTTTTAACATGTCGGTCATCACAGCAGGATCTTTACATTATAATACAATTCATTATAATTATGAAGTAATTAAACGAATAATGTGTTGAGTAAGGCTTGGCTATAATTGTATTGTTCCAAAATGGGGAATTTTAACTATAAAATTAAATTTTCGGTTTTTCCAGAGGGGTGGATCGATATAGCCGGAACAGCCGCGAAGCACGTACGCAAAGCGATTCGAATGGACACTGGAATATCCCACCTATACAGGCGCACCCCTCCGGCAAAAATATAACAGCACGGTTTTCATTTAATTTCTCGTTAAGTATCAATAATACGTTAACTACGTAAATAGCAATTCTGTAGAGGTATGTAAGGGGAACAACATATATTTTGTTTCTCATCTTAATTATGAGCGTTTCATTAAATATATACCTGTCATCGGATTGGTATTTGCAGGTGGTCGCTTTTGAGTCTTGAAATACCCAGTTTCTTCATTGTTAAAGAAGTTTTTCCTCATTAAGAACGACTGTTTTGGAAGGTATTTACCATTCTCTCGCAGGAATCTACTGCGGATTAGCGCTTGGCTGCGAAAATTCAATGAAAATCGGTCAAATTCGATTGAAAGCTTGCATTCGGCACACGCTACCACCGCCGAAGTGACGCACCCCACCGTGCCGCCGCTAACGTAACATCAGCGGTGAAAACAGCGGCGTCACGCAGGGTGGCGTTGAGTCGACAGCGAACTTCCGTCCCACCATACGGAATCGGTTAATTTCTATTTCTGCGATGATAATTACCTATCTTGAACTTGTTGAAGGTCAACCTTCTTCTGGGACGATATCAATATAGACACGTAATGCCTGAGAATTCCAATCAGAAACGTAATAACGACGATGGGCAAGAAAACCCAAACTCTGATGTTGGAATCGAGCAGCAATTCGGCCATCTTTGCGGCAACGGGACACTGTTTAAGGATACGACCGCCAGATGGCGCACATGTACAGCGCTCCTATTAAAAGTGATACGATTGGACACCCCGTTCGCGTAATAGGAAGATCGACCAATCACCGTTCGTGACGTCACTGGATACGCCACAAGAGAAAAAGCCGTTGGAGTACTATGAGGAAAAATTCCCCATTTTGCGATTGATGATCTAAAACCGCAAAAAACGAACGGAAATTCGTCTGGTTTTCGAAGAGACGTACTCGCCGACATGGATGCCGTCATTGGGGAGAAAGTTTTGGCATATGAAACGTTTTTAAATGAAAAATTACGAGGCGATCTCAAGTAAAAATGAAACGAATTAGGCCTACTCATAGGCCTATTTAATATTTTCAAGTTCAATCATTTCACATTTACCAACCGTTTAATTCCTATAAAAATACAGGAAATTGTTGGAACAGAGGGATGAAATATACTCTAAAACAGCCGATTATCTGCAGTTAAGAAATACACTGGAACGCATTATGGTATATATGTATTATCAAAATAAATTGTTTTATTCAATAATTATTTGACAATGTTACAATATATGTATTAAATTATAAATAATGCATAAAACAATAAATACACTTTCCAGGAGTCTGGATTAGACAAAAGCAACCTGAAAGCACAAGTTGACTTGGGATGTAACTTTTACGCTCAAGCCATTGTGTAAGATATAATAATTAAAAATTGAATTCCCCAGTTTCACAAAAATTTATTTATTTTCTTAAATAAAATGCGATAAAATGTAATTTATTTCAGACATGATCCTTCAAAAGTCCTAGTTAAAATCGGTTTGGATTACTACTTGGAGTTCACTTTAGCAGATGCAATGCCATTTATCTCGAGGAAAATCAAACATTTCGAAGCGATCACCGAAAAGCTGTCCAAAGATATTGTCAATGTCCAGGCCAACATGAAAATGGTTTTACAGGTGAATTATTATTATTATTTATATAAAACTGCTACAATAAATATTATAAAAACTTAACTTTTATATTTCAGGGCTTGCGGGAATTGCAGATGATAAGTTACTTGCCGGACGAAAGAAAATGTGAACCGTGAATCTCCACAATTCAAATTTCTTCTCAGACCAAAGTTACATTTCTCAAAATGCTGTTCAATGTTTTGTTATCATTATGTCTTTAAATTCAGAGATGATAACCAATCTTGCACCCCGATTGAGATTTTCCCACGCGGACACCGCGCAACCACATTTGGGAATTCCCGACCTGATTAAACAAAAAGACATTCAAATAATAATACTCTTCAATATACATACAACAATACAAAACCTGAACACGAAATTAAATTCACTTATTGAATTTCTCCCGTTTCGCTCCGAGAAGCGAGGATCCAAACTGACAGTTTCGCCCACGAGGTCAAACAATGGTTCCATATTTTCCGACAACTTTATATCAATATTTCCTGAAATATTGAAAATATTATACAAGATGTTAATACATTTATCGAGCAAAACTGAAAAAACCCGCTTCCATAAAGTTTTAATCCGACTTTTGCAAGTTCCTTGCGTGCAATTTATTGCTGGGCAATATTCCCATGATCTACCTATAGGAAACATTGCGCGCAATACCCTTAACCGCAATAAAGTTGCGAACGTGAATTTCTATAAAATGTTTCATGTTTTTACGTACAAAATGTCTATAAATTCGCATCCAAATCGATCAACTAAATTTACACTAAGATAATGTAGTTTTGTTCGTAATTTAGGATAGTTCCTACTTTTTTGTTTCTGGAAATAACACTAAATTGTTCTAAGAATAAAATAATCATGCGGGACCGCAACTTTATTGCAGCAAGTAGCTGTTGCATGCAATGTTTCGTATATGTGCAACATTGGAAAGTTGCACTGCAATATCTTGCGTGCAAGAAACTTGCGAGACCAGTTAAAAACGATGGAAAAACGGGTTTCTTTCTATTCCAAGTGGCTTTTTATTGTTAATTCTGGTCTGTGCATGTATTATTTATTATACCTTCTTTGGAAATCAGATCTATTCCAGAGGTTTGACTTGCTTGAACCGTAATGTTTCCTTTCCCAGTTTCCGCTTTCAAGCTCCCGGTCAACCCATCTTTATTGAAGACAATTTTAAATTGTATTTTATAGGAAAATTAATTAATTTCAAATAATACAGTTAATAATACACACTTGCATGTATATTGCCTTGTTCTGAAATCACTTTGCAGTCGGCATGGAGGTTAGCAAGCGACACGTTGCCTTTCGCGGTCTTTACGTGTCCGTGTTCACAATACACCGCTTTAGTTTCAATATTACCATTCTCTGTTTTCAGATTCATATTGGGTCCTTGAAACCTGTCTATGAAGATGTTCTGATGGGGAAATTGAGTGTTTTACTTTGCAGTTACAAAGACATTTCAATTTACCCCATCAAGTCTTGTCTCCAAATTGCAACAGCCGTGAAATGATCCATTGGATAATATATTTCCTCCTTGACATTTCACAGTCAAAAGGCCACACTGAAACAAATTATGGATATAAATACAATAAATATAATATATTCATGTTTTATTTTTGCAACAGCAGTTAAAAAAATAATTACCTTCAGCTTGGAACATTGGAAATTTCCTTCTTCAATCCAAATATCCACCTGATTACATTCAATTTGGATCAATTCAGCATTTCCTTTTCCCCTGACTTTTGCTATTATTGCTATAATAATATAAAAATAAATTATATTATATAAAAACTTGAAAATAAATGTTCACAGATGGAGAATTAACAATTAACTCACCGCAACGAATAGGAACTTCGACATGTAGTGAAGAATCGTTGCCAATATTATCTTCAGCATCCAAAAACAAAATCCCATTTCCATCGTTGAAAATTCGAACGTCTGACGTGACACAATGCGACTTTGGCGCCATCAATCGGACAACAGCAGAACTACCCAACGTCGTCCCAGAACGTATTTTCAAATCCGTACCGCAATTTACGGAAAGAGTGTGTAAAAACACATCAGGAAAATGCCACTCCTTCGCAATCACATCTTTTACTACCCGGAGTGAGTTGATGGATGAATCGGAAGCATTTCTCGAATTGTCAGTGTAAAAATACGTCGCATTCGAGTTTGAAAATAATAAATTTGACGAATTTTTCCTCGGTTTTCCGATACTGTTGTGAATGCGAGCACTGATCGCATGTTTTCTACCGCAAAATCGGTTAAATTGGTTGAGAAACCGACGCGAATTCAGCCCGTAAATGAGAATTTTCTCCGAAAACTTCGATACCAAGAGCGCCGCCATTTTGAATCAAACGTGTTGCCAATCCCAACCGTTCCATCCATAAAATACTACATTTCATATTATCATCAAATTAAAGCTGTAAAATCGTGTAAAATCTTATTTCGACGTTAACAGCAGCATTCAAACGAAGATACAAGTTCAAATGAACTTTTTTCTTCAAATTCCTTGCTTAAAATAATTAAAATATTGCACATAGCTTATTTTGATTATATTTTTTTGAAAATTAACAAATCAACTTATATTTATTGTCATCGTTTCAAATATTGTTAAAACGATCAAATTTGATGGAAAATCTAAATATCTGCTTACCAAATTGTGAAATTGTTGACTTCTTTTGTGCAGCAATCTCAATTAAGTCTTTTGAACTATTGGCATATTTCACATTTACTTTCTTACTTTTTTATCTATTTTGGTGTCTTTAGTACTTTAACAGTTACAATATTCACTTCAGTGAACACTGGCATTTGTAGACTGACATTGTTTCAATGTCTGCATGACCAAGGACTGACGCCGAGTGACGAATTCACAAAGAAATATTTTGAATCATTCCAGTGGACAGAAGTAAAATATAACAGCCAATGAGAATTGATGGCCAAAATAAAATTATTGCACAATCATTAATATTATAATTACGCAATCACGTTCAAAAAGGACCAGACAGTTTCAAAATGTAGAAGACCTTTGTACTGCTGAATAATTAAACGGTGCAATGCGATTGGCCCACAGATAAATGGTATTTTTTAATTCGGTTTGGCAAGTTTCGCAAGTTTATTGCGTGCAAGATATTGCTGCGCAACATTCTAATGCACCAACTATAGCAAACATTGCGTGCAATAGTAACTCAACGCAATAAAGTTGCGGAGATGGATTTCCTCTTGAGATTTTTACTTTAAATTTTCAGTAATCTCCCTCAATTTGCTTTCCAAATGGAAAAAATTAAGTTTAAATATATAATTCTGTTAGTTCTTGACGTCTTGTAGTTCATTGTTTTTGGAAACTACCTCTTATAATTATGTCAATAAAATCTTGATAAAATATAATTTGTAATTATCATAAAACGGTACAAAATTCCCTAAAAATGGAAAGTACACTACGTCAGACATTAATCCAACTGTATATTAGTTTCTCCATGGGTTTGGAAATAAGGCAGATGGTATAATAAGAAATTTCAAGGAAAACAGAGTTTCGCAACTTTATTGCGTCCAGCGCTATTGCACGCAATGTTTCCTATAGGTGGCCCATAGGAACGTTGCGCCGCAATATCTTGCAAGCAAGAAACTTGCGAAAGTGGTCAAACTTACTTTGAACTCTATATATTTTGACCTTAATATATACCATGAACAAAACCACACGGATAATCTTCTCTTTTCGGCTTTAATTCTTACTAAGCTATACATATTACAATAACTACCACTGGAGCTATTGATCAGCGATCAAATGTAGATCTCGGTGTCTCCGAGCTCTTCTTCGGATGGAAGTTCAATTTTACTGGGATCAATTAAATTTCTGTCTATCAGTGGCAAACCAAGTCGTTCACGTCTGTTCAACTCCAAGTATGATTCTCTCTGTGCCCAATCATGCATCCTACAATAAAATAAGTAAAATGTATTAGTGAGAATCACGCGGTACATTATTCAGCGAAAAGGAAAAAGTAGACAAATGTAAATGAAAAGTTAAATTATTTTAGATTGGGAAATTTAAAAGCAATATGCAATATACAATTCCATGACTTTTCCTGGATTTCCATGACCATATCTCACAAAATAACAATATAAAGACTAATTCTGAGTAAGTAATAATATTTTAAAGCTCATTTAATGAAGTTTGGCAAAAATATGAACATTTCCATGAATTTCCCATGATCAATTTAAATATTCCATGATTGCTCCTGGATATCCATGACCATTTCTCACAGAATAAACATAATGTCCAAGTCTTAATACTAATATAATAATGGTTATGTAATTGTAATTAATCCCAGATGAATTTTGACAAAATAAAAAGCAATTTTCATGTTTTACAATTTATGTTAACAATTAATATAAATTCCATGACTTTTCCCAGGAAATCCAGGACTTCCATGACAGTATATACACACACCATGTAATTAAACATACATTTATTGTGTCTGTGTACTACTATTTTCACGTTGTAACATATGACAACAGTGATTTTTCAGAGATTATTGAAATACTAACATGTAATCTGGTTGGTATGCTAAAATAAAAGTTCCACCGATCAAACCCACTGTAATTGAGAAAAAGAAAGCAAGTTTGTAGATGAATCGGTCCGTGTGTTCGTCAAGCTCGGAAAACCCGTACGAAATCCAGTTCTGAAATGAACGGGAAAAACAAATTTATAAGAGAAATAGCGAAAAAAAAAGGCTTAATCGCAAAATTTACCTTTGATTTTTCTCCACTCGTTTCAGACGCTTCGCCGATTTGTTTCTGCTTTAAACTCGTTTCAATCTCCGTAACTACAGTGTCCTTGCTTTTATTCGACGTCGATATAGGTCTATTACCTCTCCTAAATAAGGAATTTCTCGCGATTATCGCGCGACCAGGAGAAAACGCGAACCGCAGAGCGGCAGCCATGTTGTCAGTTTTAACCCTAAAGCACTTTTATATATATAATATTGTATGGACAATTCAGATCGTGGACGCCATCTTGATGCCGTTCGTTGTGTTCCTGATTGGCTGCTAACAGTCACAAGGTTATGGACGCCATTTTGATGAGTCAAAAGCCAATCAGAAGAGGGCAGCCATTGCATTCTATGTTTTGATTGGATGCTGGATCTATCACGTGATTTGGGGTCGCCAATATGGAAAGCCGTTCGCGTCAAAAGCTGGCAGTCCCCTTGTAATCGACCATGGAGGTTTATATAATCAATCTCCATGAATCGACCGAGTAATCGACATCCGCGGTACTTTATGTTTGACTCCAACAGCGTTCCATACCATTCAGCACAAACCAGTATGGCACACAAACTGTTACATAAGTCGCGGATCTGTCTGTTAAATAAATCAAGGATTAAATCAATGAGCTCATTGATTAAATTAACAAAACGTCAATGCCGCTTCTCAGTGGAATATTTATTGGCACCAAAGCTATAATAATTCTTCAAAATGGCGTCATTCGACAACAAAAAAAATCACACAGAATTACAATATTATGCAGAGCAAAAAATACAAAATTCCACAACCAGTAAAATCATTTAAATGGAATTTTCGAACAATTCAAAATAAAATAATACATAACATAAAATGATAAGAAATACAAAGAAATATTGGATCAAAATAATACATTTTTTTATCTCTGAAACTCCATAAAAAAGAAAGGGTTTAAGGCTAGAAGAATGAAAATAATTTAATATAGTACATAATTCATCTAGAGTTAAATTAGGCCAAATTCATTTGAAATAAAAAAAAAAATTTTGCATGAATTATTTTCATTCTTCCTGTCTTCACATTTTGACCATAATGCAACACCTATAAATACATTCGTAACATAGGAATCATTATAAATTATAATTACAGGGTTTTTCTAGAGTAGAACAGTTTAAGGAATTAGATTTATAAGCCTAAGTAGTCCAAGAAAATTAGAAATATTACAAGAGAAAACAAGGTCCAACATTTTGTCTTTTGGCAGCCATCTTGGAAAATGGCATCCATATTGATTTCTGCATCCAAACATTATCAGAAACACAAACATGTAATTGTTATCACAACAGCTGTATTTTTTTGAAAAATAAATAACTCATTGTTCAATCAAATTGTGAAAAGAAATGTTGATAATGTTGTTACATATAAAAAGTTTTTGTTGACCCTAAAATTTAAATTGATTGGGATGGAATCAGGTTAGGCTTATAGCCTTTACCTGCAATCCAATACAATAGCGATATAATATCGATACATATGATTTCCATATCGGTGTTGTCAAAGGCCAGGACCGTAAGTCCCAGCAAAACTGCACCCAGACAGCATCATTACACAAAGGCTGGTATAATAAAAGCCAAGCAGCTTGTCGCGTGATTGCGATCGAAGAAACAGCAATGTAGGTGGCAGCATGTTAGAATGTAGGTGGGGCTTAGGTTTCCATCACAGGACCTGCTCAGCACAGGTCCGGCGATGGAAACCTACAGTGCTGTTCCTGTGATACCAATTACGTGATGCTGCTCCTTACAGGGGCAGCATCGCTAAACCACACCTGCAACAATGACCATGCGAAGGAAACCACTCCCACACAGACCACAGCCCCACGACTAGGCGCGCCATCTAGCAGTACTTCTACTGAACCACGGCCTCCGCACCCCCTCCAATTACAGTGGCCAAGCCTTTACTATACGGCCTTGCTTCATATCACGTATCGTATAGCTGAAACCAAAGGCCCTCCCATTGTTATCAATCACTAGGCCTACTACAGTTTACCTGGGTACTTTTCCAATCTTGTAATCGAAACACTGTCAGTATGAAAATCCTCCTCCCCTGCCCATTTACTTGACCTTAGCTTTCGACAAAGCTTTACTTAGGGCTCATCACATCTATATGAAGTCTGGATGTAGTTTCGCTTGGACAGATTACAGAACTATCAAATTAGAGCCTCCATCTCCCAATATCTCCTTTACATGGTACATCCTTGAAGGAAACTACATAGGAATCAAGTTGTTAGTATCGAAAAGACCCACACAGGTCCATAGCCCTACGAATAACCTCCCTGTGATTCTCACCCATACCGTCCATCAGCAAAGACGAATAAGCATGATTACGAATACGAGGACCTGTCATGTACGTACGTGTACTGTTACCCCCCTCAGGAGAGGATGCGTACCCACTGCCACCGGCCGCTAGGCCAGCATCATCCCCTATGTCATCAACCACCAGGGAAAGCCTGGAAGGGCGTCTTGGCGTTGTCATCGAGGAGTGTCTACGGACCGTGGGGGTTGCGTGCGAACAGCGGCTTCCTTGCGTAGAGGAAGAACCGTGTCCTTCGTTGAGCCCACCGTGAACTTCCCCACCTGCAACCCCCGCTTGACCATCTTCTCCCCCACCATCAGGAACATCATTTGCGGGAACACTGTGGGCCCTCGTAGCGCGGTGGGGGTGGAGAATTTCATCGACGGAGTGCGAGGGGTAATCGGCTAGATCATGAGTGACTCTACGGATCGTTGTGGGCCGGTGACTGCTAGACCATTCCAGTTCCACGGTGGAGGGGTAACAGTAGACGGCGCGACGATGAGGCAGTTGGGTTTGGACTTGCGCCGTGAACGGATCATCGTCCAGGCCAGCGGTTACCCTAAAGTGCGCTGTGCGTAAAGGGCTATGTGGAGGAAGCCAACCGGTTGGGTCGGGTTCGAGGAGGACATCTCTACCGCTACGTCGACCTTTACGGGGAATTCTTGAGTCATTGAATCGCGCGAAGAAGCTCTTGCGCCGGATCCTCTCCCCCACCGTTTCTTCATCTGTCCTGGACTCCCTATCTCCCCCAGCATCGCTGCATACTGAACTCGTCTCCAGGCTATCGGTAGGCGTGGCTGTTCCATCCGACCCTCCTCCTTGGCTGGTGGTGGTATTGGGTGACTCCCCGTTCGAAGACTCCTGTCTCAAGACCTGGTGCGTGTGACTAGTGTACCGGCGACCGCCAGCCTCCTCCTCCTCCAGATGCACTTCCTCTTCCTCCTCTTTCTCTTTTCCATTATCTGATCTGGTGACCGAGCGTGAATAGTGGCGCACCACCCTAGGAGGTGGTGTCCCGATTTCGGGTTGACCACCGTCACCGGTGGCGGGTTCCGACAGCACCAAAACTGACCGAGGCCTTGACATGGAACCAACCCGTTCCTCGGGGGCCATCTCTTTTGTTACGGACCTGGTGTATCTGGTAGGAGGTCGTCTGCTAGGGTCCCTAATGGTCCCATAGATGCCAATATCTTCCGATGGGGATGTGGAACTTTGTGAATCTCCAGACTTTGTTAACCCCGCATCCCTATACAAAGTACCCCTGCTTCGATCGTGACTGCAGCCTGCGCTGGGTTCATCGTTGCCAAACAGATCACCCACCATGACACTCCTGGGTCTTGAAGTGCTAGTTGCAGGATTAGCGGTCCTGTCCCTTAATGTGGCATATATGGTAGTCGTTCGGTCTCTCGATGCAGATCTAGCACCGGAGATTCCCGGCAATCTTCCGGAAACTCTGGAGCCGTAACCGCTTTCGCTGCCTATCGAAGATTCCCTAGAACGGCTGCCTGTCTCCTGCTGAGGGGTTTCTCCCCTGCGGCTGGAAGAGGACGAGTAACCTTCCTGCCTGGACAGTCTACTGCTCGATCCCATGCTGGTCTTGCTACCACAATTATCCTCCAACTCCGACAGCTCAGAACTATACGATCTTGAGTACGTACTCCGTAAACTTCTGACGGTTGCGGACACCTTACAGGTGGATGCTGATGACACATCATCTTCCGCCTCACGGCTAACTGACCTAGAGTAAGTAAATGGTTTCCTGGTAGATCCAGATCCAGCACTGTCTGGAGTGAACGGTTCCCCTGACGAAGAAGCCGTCTTCCAATTACCGGAACTGCTCCCCATCTTCCAACTACCTTCGTAGCCTGACCTGCTTTCATCAGCAGATCCAGCTGATCCACGTCTTCTGGATGATGGGGTTATCCTGGCCTTGATGGAAGTTCCAGGGAAACCCAACGATCTCAAGTCAGAGAATATTCCGGCGGAGCGGGCTACCAGAGAAGCTGCCGGTACAGCCATTATGGGATCCCTCTGTGCCAAGCTCTCCAGGAGGGTCTTTGTTCTGGACAGCAAGGACAACAAGATAGTGTCGCTGTTGAATTCCTCGAAGACATCGTCAAGGTCGGATGCGGATCCGGTGGAGCTTACGCTACCGCTTCTCTCTAAAACCCTTTCTGGAACGGCGTTCACGTGCTGCTCTACCACGGAACGGTACGTGTGAACGCTCCTGTACTTGGAACGGTAGACACTGTATCCCCTGGGTTCGGCTTCCTCCAGGTCTTCCTTTTCGTACTGGTTGTTCCCGAACCTCCAGTTCCCAGAAGCATCACATCGTGGCTGGGATTGAGCATCTTCTGAAGTGTCATCTGCAACAGGAGGAGTAGGAGGGGTTGAAGGTGCCGAGCCCGTGATCGCAGTCACATAGCTGACCATCTTACGTCCCGGTTTAGCTAACGCTTCTGCCTGGACATCCGCTTCCGGTTTTGGCTGAACGCTCACTTCCGGTTTTCCAATCTTGACTAACACCTCTGCGCGATGTGGAACAGGGGGTTCCTTTGTCACAGGAGTTGGCTTCTGTTCTTCTTCCTCCGCGTTATCCAGCACGATCTCTAAGCTTGACACTTTCTTCTTCCCAGTTTCTCCCTCAATTTCCGGCTGCACTTCCGGTACAGGAATATCCTTTGTTTCGTGTAGAACCTGTTCCTGTTGAACCTGTTCGATTATTTCTGGCTGCTCCATAACCTTGGATGTGTTTTCAAGATCCGGACTTTGTTGTACGCTGCTACCTTCTTCCACGGAATTGTCTCTGCTCAAGGTGCCTTTGGGTTTGGCAGTTACCTTGGAATCGACTTTCTTTGCACCATACAAGGGCTTCTTCAGACCAACAGTTGGTGGAGTCTTTACCTTTGGCGCTGTTGTGCTTGTCGCGGTGTTCTTAACGTTCACCGGCTTTAAGCCGCTTGGAGCAGCTGTCGGTGGTACCCTCACCGTGGTCTTTGGCTCGGTTTTACAAACAGTTCCCATGGAACCAGCCCTAGTGGTTAATGGTGAACCTTTCGGGGCAGTTCCAGTTGACCCAACCCTGTTAAGCTTCGGGGGACTAACGGACTTCTTGATTGTCGCATTGCCTTCCGGTGCAGCCCCTGAATCTGAAGCTTTTGCCTTTGGGTCCTTTGCTTGAATGCCCCTCCCACTGATGTCCACCTTCAACCCAGACCCGTTCCCAATATCCTTCATCGGTATCCTTGTCACAACTGTCTTCGGAGGACTCTTCGATGTTTGTTTCGGTGGACTTCCCGGCGCTTCGAACGCCTTGCGAACCGATGACAACCTGAAGCCCGGGATGACAACAGACTTCTTCTCAGGTGGCTTAGAATCCGCATTTCGTTTCTGATCAGTGACCTTGAGATTGGGAAAGGTCAATCTCCGACGGTCGGCCATCTTTATTTCATCTTTACCACTTCCGGCATCGGATCCCTTTCTGGCTTTAATGGTTCTGGGAGGAGTCACTTTTCCAAATGGTGCCTTGCTGGGCCCTGGTGTTCCCGGTGTTCCTGGGGTTTCCGGAGTGTTTGGAGCACTTTTGTCTATGACTGTGTCTTCTGGAGATACCTCTGGTTCGTTCTGAACTCCTTCTTCAGCCTGATTTTCAACTTCCTCTACGGTCAGTGTCTCGTCTTCCGCTAAGACCTTGCGCTGCTCCGCGTCAACAGCTTCTTGCGCTTCCGGGACATCGTCCTGCACCTGTTCTTTCTCATCAGGAGTGACTTCCGTTTCACCTTCCTCATGTAGCTCTTCAACATCATTATCTTTTCCTTCGCCAGTCTTTGATTTCTTTCGGTCCATGGCGCTCGTGCTCCTCCTTGCTTGCGATACGGAAGTTGTCAACTTGTGCTTCCTTGCAGCCCCAGGCTGCTCCTCTTCATCATGTTCGTTCAAATCTGCTTTCTGGATGTCACCATCACCATTACTTTCATTATCGCCATCACCCACCTGAAACGACAACAAATATTTAAATTTCTTTCCTTCAAAAGGCATTATTAATAAACCCTCCCTGAGATCAGACAATGTTCCTTACCTCAGATCTAACACGAGATTCTTCTTCTAAATAACCATTAGGAACAATCTCATCGACGTTATCAGCATTCACTGGAGTTCCTTCGCTCGGTGCTGGAACTTCACCGGAAGGCTTTTGATCAGAAGGGGGCGCTGCGAGCGCCAGAAGGTAATCCAAGCGAACCGGAAGTTGCCTGCACAGGTCTTCGGCAACATCACGCAGACATTCTTCGTATCCCAGGTTCACCCACCAATCACTGCAAATATCCTCTATCGTAGACCTCTTATCGGCAGAAACATCCAACATCCTCCTGATCAGCCCGGACGCATCTGAAATGTAAAGCTTTTGTAATAAACTCCATCACTACCTATACGTAGAGTGGTTTAGTAGTAACCTGAAGGCTTCTTCGGCTCGTAATAATCGCCATCAGAGATCTGCTTGACGAGCTTCTTGAAGTTGCTTCCGTCGAAAGGCATCGCGCCGTAAACTAACGTGTAGAGCAAAACTCCCAGGCTCCAACAGTCAACCTGATGATGAATACGATTTAGAATTACATTAAGGCCAACCTGAATATCAACCCTAAGGTTAAATGAAATGAGCAATAGACCTCCGGGCCATAGTAAGGTGTTCCTCTCACTATCTCCGGTGACGCGTACAAAGGACTTCCGCAGTACGTTGTTAGGAAGTTGTGATCGTTGAATACGTTTGAAAGACCAAAGTCAGCAATCTTTAAACAGGAAATGAGCAATTACTAATTATTATTATTAAATATGGAACTTTACTTAGAATATAAAGGATTATGTTAACCTTGGCATTGCCTTGGTCATCCATTAGGATATTTTCCAGCTTTAAGTCACGGTGACAAATCTTATTCTGTGTAAAACAAAACAAAGAATACTTATTACAGCATATGTTTGTGTTTAGTGAGTGAGGAAGGGCGTGGCGTAATGATTGACTGGTCAAGTTTGTCCCAGTATAGACTAGATATAGTGAAATATGTCTATGGTGGAAACCTGTCTTTGGTTTCCAGTTTTTTTAATTTTTTGGACCAATGTTTAATCAAAAAACTATAGTGAAATCACGTTCAAGATTGCACTGTTGGGGGAGGGGAAAGTGGGATTACAAGACACGCCGGACCAATGATGGAGCAGGTGCGATGTGGTTGGACATTCCTGGATGCTACCAGCCACGCCCAACGCGTCATCACTTCTTTATCATTGGCCGAAAGTCTCATCTTCCCCCTTTCACTTCCCAAATCAGTGCAACCTTGAATGTGATTTCAGTATATTCTTTAACAAAATTAAATTAAATGGGGGGAAATCTTTTCAGTCCATTTAGATTCCACCACAGTAAAATAATTAGTTTTTAATTACTCTGTGGCAATAATATACTGCGGAAGCTATTTGTCGGAAAAGTCTTCGAGCTTCTTGTTCGGAAAGAACTTTCTTGTAGCTGAGGTAATCGTAAAGTTCTCCTCCGTTCGCGTACTCCATCACTAACACAATCTTCTCCTTGTTCTCAAACACTGCAATATGAAAGAAATTACTTGTAGGATCAATAGCTGCGGCCGTTAATCAAGACTCACCTTCGTAGATGTGGATGATGTGCGGATGCTGCACCGAAGACATGATCTGAATCTCTCGCTGGATCCTCACCAAATCTTGATCTGTTTCTATCTTCGCTTTCTTTATTGTCTTTATGGCCACCTGGAAAAAGAACATAGTTTAATAAGTATTCTAATATTGATTGATTCATAACTAAAAATTTACAAAATACGTAAACCGGAATTTTTACGGGTTGGATTTAAGCGCATTGCGAACAGGATTCAGGATTTTGGAAAGAATATTTCCCAGGTCTTAAGTGTCTGTCTGGACTTTTTTAGATTATCCTGCTGACAACAAGAAGGAAAAAAGATGGCGGTTAACATAATGTTGGGCATCTGCAAAGCAGCTGTTTTCACTCCAACACATAAAAATAATACCAAACAATGTTTTCCACATTTGCAATCGTTTAGTAGAGTAAAAAACAAAATCAATATTAGATTGAAACTACAAGGAAACCTGTCTAAGCCGGAACTAATTATTTCAAATATTAATCAGGATTTCCTTCTTGGACAGTTTGACCATCTGAATGATACATAATATGGAAAATATATACATAATATAAAAATATGCAAGACTAACTTAAAGGTGAACTGACAGGATGAAAATTGTAGACACCAATTGCAACCAGAATTTAATCATAAGCTCACACTAATTTTCTTAAATTTCGCTGAAATTGTGAGAATTTTTAATGCAGTAGCCTTTTTACAAAAATATCCAAACGTTTTGCTAGCGATAGGATGTGCGGTAGGATCTATACATCCTTAATGCATCACCGAATATGGTGTATGGTGTGCCAAACTTGCCAGTACCTTCATTACGTGCTTGCTGCGGAGCAAACAACATGGCGTCTCGCTTATACGCAAGTTATGGTACAGCAGGTGCCTCATACGTCGTGTGCACCTCAATGCGCATGCTCAGAAAATTCAAAAACAACGAAACTCCTTTAGCCCATAACTTTCTTTTCACTACATATATTGAGAAACGGATTTCACCAATGACATTAGTGATATTAACTACATTTTATTGTGATATCAAAAGGGCAGCATGCAAAACCTTGTCAGTTCACCTTTAAGTATAGAATGTACATATAACTTTCTTACTGGATAACAATTTATAAGCTATTTTCCGCCTTTCGCAAGGTTTAAATTGCGTTTTGTTTTGTTTGTTTGAGTTGTTGTTTTTGTTGGTGGATTTGAGTATAGCTAGGCCGGTTCATGGGCACTGTTTGGTTCCTGCAGCCCCCCAAAAATAGCTCCCCAAAAAACCCACGCTTGCTCCTATAATAAAACATCTCTGTTCTTCACTCCCCAGCAGCAGCAGCAAGACGGCAAATTAGCCATCTCCTTTAAATCCCAGCCCCAACCATCATCATAATGATAACGACTTAGTGCAACTCTGTCTATAGTAGAATGATTTACGAGGAAACCCGAGTGACGTCAACACATAAATGCGTGACGTCACCGGCGGGTGATAAAGTCGAACTGAGTATAGCTATGTTGTTATAATTGGAGGAAAAATATAAATGTGAGATGTATAAAAATGCGAACAAGTTCACTAACCCCCTCCAAGCCTAAATCTGTCCGAAATGCGATCCCATACAATATATTATGGGTACCGGGTGGGTCAAAATTATAGCAACGTACACTGAAAAATATCACTTTATCTAATAAAGTCAGCAAATAACGCAATATTTGTTAAATATAAGGTAAGGTGTTCTAGACAGATAAAATTACATAAATGCTGACTACTATACTGTAATTTAAGGGTTATACTTTATTTTATGTACTACTATACCAATTGTTTACTAAGAAGACAGTGATTCACTTTTATAAACTAATATATGGAAATTAATTAGGACATGTGACATGATGACAAAATCTGCAGGGCCAAAAGTTTCTAAATTTACCCATTTATCCTTTTTTAAAAGTTACGACAAACTGAAATGAAAACATTCAAAGTTCAGCCTAAAAATAACTTCATGCAAATCTACTAATATCCTATGTATGCCTGTAATAAAAACTCAGACATGAATAATGTACAAAATAATTTTCTAATAAAATTAAACTAATGAACTAGCATTAATGTTAATTTGAAGTACCTATACCAAGCAGAGAGTACTGTACTTTTACTACAGTACATTTTTACAGAGTAGAAAAAATGTGCTAATTATTAATTTATTACCAAAATAAGTTGTTTGAAATTCTTAAAAATATTCATAATGGATCCAAAATGGATCCAAAATATATTTTTTAATTTATTCATATTTTAAATCAGCATTACTTTGAAGCCTCTAAAATTTCAACTTTCTAACTGTTAATTTACAGCTAGATTTGCAATGAAAACAATTTTCCATTTCGGTGTAGAAGTTTCCAATATAATCCAAAATACGTCTATCGTGTACTTTTCACGCGATACGGTGGATTTGCCATTTCAAATTTCTATCCACAAATACATAGTCTTTAAAATAAAGAAATGCTTCAAATAGAAGTAAGTATACATAAAACATATTTATAATATGTTTATTACTAAAAAGTGAATCATCTGTATTCATCGCAGCGACTGGATGGACTAAGCCTACTTTATAAAGCGCGCAACAGTTGAAGTAAGAAAATAAAAGGAAATGTTTTCAGACCTCTTCTCCTGATTCCTTATTAATGGCCAGTTGAACTTTTCCATAAGTCCCTTGCCCCAACTTCTTCACTATTTCAAACCGCGCCCTCAACTTCTGCCGGCTGTTGTTCAGTTTCACTCCGGTCGTGCCTTCCATGTCCGCGATTATGTTGATATCCCTGTTAGCGATCACCATCTTGTCTTCTTAATTTCCCACGTAGTTATATAAACCGAGATATCCCAACTTTCTCTCCCCTCGACTGATGCGGAGAGAATACGCAGCTGTTTTTTCAAGATGGCCGCCGCTAGATCTTTCTATCATCTGCCTACGCGCATTTCGCAAAACCAAACCGTGAAAAAACAGATTTTCCCGATGCTTCACGTAGTATTTCAGGAAACTATCTCATCAAATGTTGGCTGGGATGTTTTTAGAATCTCCTACTTTTCGCTTTCGGCTTCAAAATGGCCGCCAAATCTGCGCGGGACACGTCGCGGTCGATCCGCGACACATGCGAACACTTTCTTCGTCTTCTTCTGACCTCAGACGACCAGTGAAGTGTTTCTTGGTATTATCCCACTTGTTACTTTGGAAATAAGTAACATTTGATGAATTCTAGAGGTTTTCGGCTTGTTTTCGGTCCGCGGGTTGCTACGTAATGGCGGACGGATGAAGTTTACTGCGCGGCGTTTCGCTGTCGTATCTTCAATGATCAAGAAGAACAGGGAGAAGGGAAGGGAAGATAGATGGAGGAGGAGGAGGATGCCATGTACTAAATTTAGATTTCTACCAGTTACCAGGATTCATTTCAAGCGCAATCTTTATTTGGAAACTGGCCGTGTTTCCAGATCTCCGAATGTTCCTTCACCCCCGTAGCCGCGCATCGTGTGAAAATTCAAACTTTGGCCAAAATAACTGCAAGAAAGTCGGACATTTTGTCACATTAGAGTTCTAAAGAAAGGAAGATGGACAGGGAATGTTGCTGGGGCTTGGAATAGTGCAGGGGATCGTGTGTTAATTATGTTGGACGTGCAGCGTTGCGCTGGTTATTGCACAGACTTATACAGTCAACTGGGGAAAAAATTAATGCATATCTAAAACGATGAATGTAAATAAACATATATGCAAGTTTATAATATGACTTCTTACCAAAGGGAAGACATAAACAATATAAATAATATTTGAGCTCAATGCAAAGCTAAGCTCTGAAAACAAAGAAATCCAGCTAAATTAAACAGATAAATGTGATCCAAAATATGACTTAATTTTAATAAAAGATTTCCTTTTATAATTAAAAAAAAATAAGTTTTATAAATTCCATGTGAAGATTAAATGCAGTTTCAAATTTAAAATGAAATAAGGATTTCTCTCTTAAACACTGAACACAGTCAACTTAAGAGTTATTGCAATTACCGAGTGAAAATGGCAATCAAAAAGTACAAATAACGTCCTTTTTGGATTACCCCTTCCCGAAAATTATCATCGGTGGTGAATTGTCCGGCGGAGGAGCAATGGCGCCATCCAGCGAGAAGAATACGAACTTCCATTTCGCTAATAAGCAGACGACGTAGATGGCAGCACCTCCTGGCGAAATCATTCGAAAATTGGAACGCGAATATCGATACACGTACCGATTACATATCGACGTACCGTTCAGGCGGATGTGACGATCGAGTCACCATCCGTTGTTGATGATTTGAAGTGGAAGATGGCTACTCTGGAGGACAAAATACTTGGCGAGAAACTGCATTACTACTGCAGCAGTAGCGAAGATGATGATGAAGATGACGATGATAAAGATGGCGATGCAGCAATTGCCCAGAAACCGGAAATGGAGAAACCGGAAATTCGCCAATGGGAAGGCACTTCTGTGAATGTAACAGAAAACAAATTTGAATTTTCAAAATGGAGATCAAAATTCGAACGTAAACTACCAGCCTCTAGAATGTATATATCCATACTTTGTATGTTGAACAGACGGGTCCTAAAGGTGTACTTAAAGACTGGCAAAGATACAAGCAATTAGAAAGTGAACAACGCGAAAAACAAGAAGCCGAAAAAGTTGCACTTTTCCAAAAACTATCTCTCACTTGCAGATCTCATGTAAATCTTATATGCCAAAAGTTGCAATTGATTACACTTTGTCCAGCCTTAAGAATGATACCATGTACCCACAGAATTGTCCAGGGGGTATCGTACCCAAGAAATAAGAAAATACAGTAAAACCTTGTTAATACGGACCCTTTTAATACGAACCCTCGGTTATTACGAACTAATTTAAAAGTCCCAGCCAACCTGTAATACAACCCCATGTTAAACGGATAAAACGAACCAAATTTTCAAACCCGGCGGAATTCGTATTAACCGAGTTTTACTGTACAAAGAAATTATCTACATGGTGGAAAATTTGACTTTTGGACGCATGATTTGTTTATGAGCCTTTCAGTAATGGCGCCCATTTTAATGTGCATAAAGTTTAACATGGAGTGCCTATATTTTAACATTGGGGTATGTTTCTGCCAAAGAATATTTTGCTGCATAAGCGGATAAAAAGTCATGACCGAATTCGGTCATGACTTTCCAGCATCGAGGTTTTTAAACCTTTAAAGGTTTAAAAACCTCGATGCTGGAAAACCTATCTTGGTGGGAAGCTTTCCAGGCCCTCGAGGTTCCACCATAGAAAAGTTTTAGTGAGTATGTATATCAATTTCCCCGAGTTTTCCAAGTTTCGGCAAAATTTTGGCCAAATTCCCTGCATTTTTAGCTAAAATCTAAATTCCCTGAGTGGTACCCTAGGGTGCTATTGTCTAGGGCCTATAATTGAATACACTCTCAGGTACTAAAACTAATCTTATTTAATTTAACTAGTCCGAGAACTTTTTGACGGCACCTCGTATGCGTTATTTGCAATTTAGCGGAAACACCTTCTCCCCTTGTATTCACTCTCATTACCCGTAAAGCAAAGCTACTGGACAAAGTGTTGTCAAGCACTTCACACAGCATGTTATATCATATTTATAACTATATTAACTAATTGCGTAACGTTTTGACCGAAAGGCGGAGGATGCGCAGGAAAAAGAGGACTTGGATGAACTACTTAACGATGACTTTTTGAAAGAATACATGCAGAAGAGATTACAGGAAATGATAGGGAAGAGTAAAAACTTGTATGTTTCATCTGTTTCATCCAACTATTATTATTAACCACTTTTAACATGAAACGTATCGTATCAGACCTCGGTTTGGGAGCGTGATAACCCTGCAAAGTGGCGACCATTTTTTGGAGGCGGTAGACAAAGAAGCAAAGAGCGTTACCATTATCATCCACTTGTTCGAAGATGTAATACAGAATATATATGAAACAGTTATCTGTACTTTGTTACAAGTTACTCTTGTCTGTAGGGAGTTGTTGGTTGTGAAGCAATGGACGGTTGTTTAAGTTGCTTGGCCACCGAATACCCCAACTTTAAGTTCTGTCGCCTACGAGCCTCAACCGCTGGTGTTAGCGGCCACTTTGTACGTTACGCTATTTAAATGTTCGCTTGCAAATCCACAGAAAACACACGTTAACTGTATTTTTTCAGAAATCTACTGGAGTGCCAGCTCTCTTGGTTTACAAAAGCGGTACTTTAGTTGGCAACTTCGTCCGAATTACGGACGAGTTGGGCGAAGACTTCTTCGCAGTAGAAGTGCAAGACTTTCTCATCGAGTAAGTATTGAGTGCATTGTAAATGAAATTTGATAACGGGATTAGAACCCCGGGATGCTTGTAAGAAGGGTTAACTCGAATTTGGGGTGATTGGTGGCACAGTGGTTAGAGAACTCGCCTTGTACCTCTATGGCCCCGGGTTCGATCCCGAGTCCAGCATGTGCAAAGGAGTTTTCTAGTTATCCTACCATTTTTGCGATGGCTTTTCCCCTGGGGTCTCATATTTCCCCCCTATCTTCTAATTAAGGGATTCGCTGTGGGCCCTGAAAATTGTGCATTAAAAATGCTTGCGCTGCAACCCATACGGGTCTACAGACTGCCCGTTAGCATGCTTGCTTGCGAGATTAGATATTGCCTCGATTAGCAGCCTCGGCGGCTAATTACTTCGTGATCTTATTTCCTGGGCGCTTATTCAAGGGAAGCGCGTAATTGAGGAAAGCGGTTAAAAATTGAAGGGCATTGCTAGCACCTAATGCAGTAGTTTCTCCAGCTAATTTAGCAATGTCACTGGGATTTTTGCTGTAAATACAGGATTTCAGAGAAAAAGGAGAGGTTGCAGAGAGTCTGGCAGTAAAGTGGGGCTAAGTTAAGAAAAGGGTGGGCAATTAAGAGGCCTGTAATTGAAAGCACAGTCAACATATGAAACGTAGGAGGTGGCTAATCAGGGGAGGTTCTAAACAAACTTTTCACCCTGAAAGTGGGGCACTAAAACGAGGGAAGCGTGTAAACAATAGGGGTTAGTAATCGTGGCGATAAGGTAGGTGAGAATAGGACCCCTGGGTTAAAACACTATGCTTGTGTACAGGACTAAACTGATATTGAGATGTAGGGTTTGTCATACTAGGACTGTTTGAGGGAGCTTAAATTGTTTTCCTATAATAATATCAAAATTTACTGTATTTTAGGCATGGGATACTTCCAGACAAGTCTCTCGTACCGGACCTGGTCCGAAGCAACCTCAGCGACACTGGAAGCGATTTTGGAGTGGACTAGCGTAGTTAACTGCAACAAGCGAATTGCTTTAACGCTTCAGCCGGAATAGCAGTGTATCCATCCTGCCATTTTTGAGAGTCCATGTCTCGTGTTGACACGTTGGGTATCGCGTACTTTTTTGTTTTGATTCACACGGAACTGTCTTCTCGTTAACATGAACATTCCTTCCAGTACAAGGTGTTAACAGTTTAAAATTCTGTCGAAAACCATCGTGCAACTGATGCATTCCTTGCAAATTCACTCCGTGCATAATACTTTGTGGAAGTACCGTAGTAGTACAATGTCCCGTTATCGCAAGGGTGCCGTGCATTTCAAACATTGTTTCGCATTTCCGCTCATCGATTCAGTATTGGAAACGACAGCACCCTATACTATGCGTAAACATGGCATACAGTACTTAGTTGTTCAGACAATGCCAGAAAGACACCATCGTTGCATGACTCGTTAAACGCCTTGTATTTCGTTTTGCAGTTGACCCAACTGTTACGGACCTCACGCCTTTTTAATGTATCTAGTCGGAATATACAGCACGGTTGTAATTTCGTGTCAGTTCGCAACTGCTTTCCTAAATGTACTTTTTTATAGCAACGGTCAATATAAATGGGGCCATTTGTGTTACGTTCGTGGGATTCGTTTCGTTCATTGCATCTGGTTTCGCCGCAGCGCTTCGAGGTTTTGCCTGTGTAAGTCTGATAACTGTTGGTGCCGGACGAGGGCATCCTTGTTAGGAAACTGCCTTTTGCATAACAGGCAAGCCATCTTCGACAGATCTGTTAGTAGCAGGTCTTCGCGGGAGTTCGCAAAGCTATCGTTTAAGCTATTCAGGTGGACATCTTCGTCGATGTCCGAGTCGCTTCCTTCTCCGTATGCGGCAACCAATCCCGATTTTCCTCTTCCCTAAAAACAAAGCACAGATCAAAACTATGACTTATACTTCCACACCAAGGTTCTGTCACGGTACCGCCAGTGTATTGGCTGAGTTAGCATTGCTAGTAATGGCGATGTGATATCTGCATTTTGCACGGTATAGTCGCAACGATCAATCTATGCATTTTTGGGATTAAGTGCGTGAGAAGCTCCCCATTGTATGATAATTGTTGAACTTTTGTTGGAAAGTGGAAATTCTATGGGAAAACAGTAACTTGTTCCCTTTACTGTGAATTGCGCCTCAGCTTTATGAAGTGACCGACATGCCGTTTGACTAAACGAGACCAAACTCTGGCGGCAACATGAAAGTACCTTAGTGCTGGCATAATTTTTCCTACCAAGAAACAATTTCACATGCAAGGTAATAATTTAAAAAAATAGTTTAAGATGCATGTTAAACGTATTGTTAATTTAAATTAACATTTGACATTACAACAGCTTTGTATTTTAACTTGAATAATGGCCACTACTTTCCGGATAGCATATCATGACAATATGCGGTCTGTCATGTATGATAGACTAGACCTTCACTAAAAAAAAAACATTGACAAGTTAGCCAAAGAAATGACAACTTACCCTTCCGGATAAAGACATATGGGTTTTATCATCCATGTCCTTGTTCTTCAATGCTTCCATTACCGCAGCTTGCCGCTCGGCCAGAGAAGCCTGGGATAAGTCAGTCATTCAACGTAACACGCATTGTTTCAAACCAAATGGTAAATTGCACAGACACATACCCTTTTTTCCAGCATTGCGAATCCAGCATCGGCCGTGGCCGACTGCCTGGAACCATCGTAATTGTACATCTGCTTGGCAACTATTCCATGTCTTGCTATTTCCTTCTTGTGGTTTAGTGTTTTCGCCCACTTCTCCATATCCTAGCGACAGAATTGACCGTTGAGAGAAAACTCGTTTACAAATGCATTTGTATTTCTTCAACCCGGGCAAATTACTTTCGCGATCTTCTTTGCAATTTTAACTTTATCCTGCTTGTCCTTCTCGCGGCTCTTTTTATCCTTCTCGCCAAACTGCGCACCGGCCGTCGAGAACCACGCGGCCATCGATGCGTGTTCCCCTCCGACGACCGGCAAGTAAGTTTGCTTTTCTCCATCCCAATACAGAAACTGCTGCGTCTCCGAGTTGTAATAATACTGTGTGGGACAGTAAGTTACCGTTAACCACAGGTCTTCAACGTGAAAAGTTCAACGGGAAAATCAACGTAGGACAATGCGCACCTGTGAATTTGCATCGTAATACAATCCTGTCATCGAATCGTAGTAATAACCGGAGACTTCATCGTACTGATACGTTGAAGCATCGGGGACAGCTACGTTACGAATAGCAGAACGTAAATTTGTAGGGTACTAGCTTGTTGCCAAGTTCAGTAAGTGAAATTATTCAGGGGTCTTACGGTATTTTGGATATACAGAACTTGTAGATGCAGCCTGTACGAAAGGTAACGATGCTGCTTGAACCGTGGGAACCGCCTGAGCTGTGACCACGGCAGGTGAAGGTGTCACAACAGGGTTCACCGTGGCAGCTGCAGCAGCAGCCGTGTACTGCGCATGCTGCGTTGAAGCAGCTTTCACACTCTGCTGCTGTTCCACCAAATCCCATTAATGATTATTATCAACGCTAACAGACACAGTACACATCTTTTGTGCGTGCATTTTCATGGAACGAGTAGTCAACATGTATCTAGTCTCGTTTTCTTCTCATTTCCCTGAGGCAAATATTATTCGGACTGCTTCATCTCCTCTGCAAGTGACAATGGTGCTCATTGTGTCAAAAAATGGACTAGTTACCGCAAATTTCCTTATAGAAGCCCGGCTTCTATTCAAAATTAGTAGAATATAATGGCACTTTCACAAGCGAAGTTTAAGCCGGTTCCCAATAAAAGCATATTGGGAACTGGTTTTTAATCATTGTCAGGCCAAAATGACGCGGCTCCAATTTGAAACCGGGATTCAATTGGAGACCGGCTTCTGATAGGAAATTTACGGTATAGTGAAAAAGAGGAGAAAATTAAACTAGCTACCTGCAACATAGTGTATGCAGGTTTTATGTTAACAGCGTATTTTTAACAATGCTTCAATTTTTACGCAAGTTTTTGGAGGTGTAAAATTTAAAGCGGCAGCTCAGCTTTAAAAGATGTGTAATTGAATGTTTAAAAAGCCATGGACACACCAGACTACTTCAGGCAAAGTTAACAAAAGCTGCTTAAATTTGCCTGGTACGTCCATGGAATAGTAATCTTGCCTGCTCTTGCTGCTGCTGCAACTCGTTGTACATGCTGTAATCTTGGCTGTATTGCTGCGTGTAAGAGACTGACACGTTCAGCCCATTGGGTACCTGCGGAAAGGCAGAAAAAGAAGCCATCAACCGGAGTTGCAGTGGTGGTCGCAAAACCCAATTAGGACCTCGTGGGTGGTAGATGGACATGGGCAGAATCTGTGTGCAGGCGACCGAATCCTAGCCATATAACCGAACTGTCCTCAACGGGGCACACGTTTTAAAAAAAGGGAAGTGCCATGCCGTCACACGGCGCAAAACTATTACGTTAAGGGTCCTCCACTCTTTAAGCCGTTACTACTTCTACAACTACTACTATTAAACAAAACTTAAGTGCGAGAGGGATGATACGTGTTGTAAGTAAAAACTCCAAGAGAAAAGTTAAATATCTACTCCTGCTTAGCGTTAAACCCACGGATTTAAGATTGAAAGAGTAAAAACAGAAAAAGTAAAACAAAAGGAGTTACTAGAAAGAGGGCATGTGAAAAATTGAGAAATGAAGGTAGTAAGAGACCGGTAACGAGTAAATTTACTATAAAAATTGAAAAATAAAATGATACTGTATTGATAAGAAATAATGAAGGCGGTGAGGTAGGACGACCCGACCACCCCGTGAGTGACAAAGGCTGGTGGGTTTGGGCCGGGCCGCCGAGTCGGTCGTGGTCGTGGTGGATGTCCCCACCGTCGCATACCTGATTGGTCCACTGAGCAGCCGCTACTGCTGTGCTCGCTACACTCGCACTGGCCGCGCTGAGAATACAACGTCACAGGAAGAGCAAATGAGCGATTTTTTTGGCCAATTAAGCGAGTGATCAAACGGAAAAACATCCACTTTCTCTCTCGCATTCACTATTACACCCACTGAAGGAACGAAGCAAATGCAGCCGTATCCCAACTTACATCTACATCACCGACAGAATAACACATTCCGGTCAGGTGAAATCTGTCAATATCTTTCCGAGAATGATAGTAACAGGCATGGTCAAGTTGGTAGAGTTCCTTACGGACTTCTGTCGAAGAACCCCTGGCTCTATATTCAGTTCGAACACAGAGATGAAGCGGTTTGTGTGTTCCTAACGGTTGAACGAATAACGCAGCATGGTTGGGATTGAGTTTTTCGGATTAGGTAGGGAGAGAAGTTGTTGAATCAAAGTTCCAGAAGATAACATCTCTTTAACTGTCTTAATTGACTAAGAAATTGGAAATATACAGGTACATTTTCAAATTTTAACGGAGATTTATAGTTTGAGCGTCGCGACTATATCAATGGGCAGATCCACTTCATATCTGTGACTGAACAGGGTTTAACCCAATACCGTATATTTCTTAACAGAAGCCGGTCTCCAATTGAAGCGCAGTTTCGAATTAAAGCCGCATCATTTCACCAGACAATGATTAAAAACCGGTTCCCAATATGCTTGTATTGGGAACGGGCTCAACCTCCGCTTGTAAAAGAAGTGCCATTATATTCTACTAATTTTGAATAGAAGCCCGGGTTTCTATAACGCGCAGTTAGTTTAAGTAAAGATAATTGTACATTGATTGATATTGTAAAAACCTCTTCTAATACCCCAAGAGGGGTAAATGGAATAAAGATTATTATTATTATTATTATAAGGAAATTTACGGTGTTTCAAGTGTTTTTCTAACAATGGGTTAATAATTCACCTGGTGTCTACTAAACTTTCATTTCAAAATCCCAGTATATTTCCAGGATTTCCAGTATCAGTAGACACCTGGTTATAAATTAATGTAATTCTGATGCTTTCTTCAAAGACGCAGCAGAATCACCACGAGTATAGAACCAGGGATTCCTCGACCGAAGTCAATTAATGGTTATTTACCCTACATAGTAATGATTGTAAAAATGCTACCATTTCATTTATTAACTTGTTCGATTCGTGTGGCTGCAAATTAAACATAATCTCACCTTTATACATGACACGCAGGTAGCTTCAAACGTACAAGACTAAGTGACAGTAAATCTATCGGAATGGACCAAACGAATCGAACAGGTTTAAAATGTCTACTCAAAATCTGCAATTTGAAATACATGCAGGGTGTTTCATGTAACATGATTTCTTCACATTGTACAAAAACGCAGTTAGTTAAAAAATCTTACGGAAACTTGACAGATTTCACTCCGACGTTACACTCGTAATGTATTTTCTCCCAGAAGTTGCAAGTTACTTCGAAATCAAATTTCTTATTACTCCAACTTTCAAAATAATTCTCAATGCACTGAAATTGCATTTCAAATGAGATCTTAGAAGAGCATTAAATTATTGATCTAAGCAATCAGAATTCATATATACCAAATATGTCAAAACCAATTGTTTCAGTGTCATGATTACAGCCGTCAACACGCAAATACCAAAGGAACATTCTCAATCGGCCGTGGACCTTACCAGTCCACCGTAATAGCAACAACCCCTCAATATCGTACAATTTGTTCAGTAAACCTAAACGTAAAATTACAAAATTGGAAATTGACACTCACCTTGATAAGGAGCTGAGTGACTGCTTTGCATAAGACACGGTTACTGAAATTCAAATTGAATAAAAACATCAGCCACTTGACCGCGCGTCTTTCAAAGACCTCACCAACAAGTAAGTACCTTGGCGTGTGTCGACGTAGAAATAATTTCCCGGCGCAACCAACTGTTCGTGAAGTTGAATTGCTTCGGTGGTTGAGTTGAGCTCAACGTAGCAAAAGCCACGAGACGTATTGGTCAAGTGGTCTTTCGCCACACGAATGTTTTTGATGGGTAATATCGTAACCTCTTGGAGGCCGGCCAACACCTTCTCCTCGGTCGTCAGTACATCCAAATTACGAAACAGCAGTGCTAAACCAAAACATAACAGCAATGCAGTTCATGTTTAGATCACATACTACGCAGTTGCTTACGTACTATTGCAAGGTGTGGTGCTCATCTCGTCGAAACCCTCAACTCGCCGCGTCCACTCTGCTTCAGCTAAACACACGAATAATCCATTATCAGTACAGAGAGCAACTAGCCACAGTTACATCAGGTGTGTGATTGCGGATGTGATATGATTGGCCAAAGACCATCATGTGATCACAGAGCAATATATTACTTATATGGAGTTGAGCATTGGAACTCAAATCACCTTCTCTCGACGTGTTGCATTTGAAGCAGAAATCCCTCCTCTTGAAATTATGCACACCGCACTGTAAAATATCCAAAGACCGTGATTGCAAATAACTCCCCACTCAAAAACAACCCAAATAAACCTGCGTTACCTTCGGGCAATTCCAATCGGCTTTCAAAGCTCCGTTTTTATCGTGCGAACTACCATCTTTAGGAATGCTGTAATGCATGTCTACTCTGTACTGTCCGTGAAGAAACAACTGACCCTAAACCGTTTTTGTAAAATCCCCGGTTAATTTATATACAAGACACCGTCCATCTTAACGTCTTATTCAGCAAAGCAATTCCTTACGGTACTCTTTGAAAGAAAGTTGTCGACCAATTTAGGGAACATGAAGAAAACTTTCGATTGCTTTAGTGAACGAGACTTTAAAATAACAAAATAAATGTACGAAACCTGCTTCAGCTCCATCCACTGCATAGCTTCCGCAACACTTCTGAATTCAACGAACGCAAAACCACGCGATGAACCTGCTTGGTAAAAATGATCATTGCGCATTTTTGTTAATCTAACCCAACTGGAAATGAAACCAAACTCTAACCGGTGTCCCTCTTCCTCATTAGCCTTATATCTTTCGCGTTCAGCAAACAGCCGTTAACCTCGGCTCTGATCTGTTTTAAAACAAAATTCCCCGAGTGGTACGAACCCAGCGTGACTATTTTTCAAATTGCACTGGATTCCCAGGACTTACATCGTTCTCCGAGATGTGCATCGGCAAACCTCGGACCATAATGGTGTGATTGGGAGGTTCGTCTTTCCACCCGCCAGACCTCGCGGACTCGCGTCCGTGGTCCGACCGGCTATCGCCGCGGTCCCTGTCCCGGTCTCTCCTTTCCCTGTCACGTCCCCGGTCTCTGTCTCTATCCCGGTCACGGTCCCTGTCTAAAATTTCAAACTTGTCCCTTATACGATACGGTACGTTACGTTGGGCAACGACAGGCTCTTGGCCCAACTAGGTTGCCCTTGTCACATACGACGGGCAACCTGTCGCATACTACTGTGTAACTGGTTATTTTTCGCGTAGTATTATTTTCGCGCTATTCGTGGAAGTGCGTTTGTCCGCGAAAATTACAATCCCAAGCAAATTGTAATTGCTCTTCCAATACAGTTACCTCTGTCACGATCGCGGTCCCTATCCCTGCTCCGGTCACGAGTACGGTCCCTGTCTTTGTCCCGTTCCCTCTTTCCTCCGTAACTTTCTCTCCGTGGCTCAGTGGTGACCGTGTGTAACGTGACGGTCCTCTCCGGGTAACCGCTGTCACTGTTGGTCTCGTACGTGTACGTCTCGTATTCGTACGCGGTGCCTGGTGCCGCCACCACATCGTACTCCGTACTTCTACAATGGTAGTTCTGCGATGCAAATTTGTATTGTTACATAGGTCTCAAATCGTACCGTTCCAGTTCACATACGACGATAGTATACTTACTTCATCAACTTTTGTTGCGCTTCTTCGATCACGGGGTTCGTAATCACCACGGTCCCTGTCGTACCTTCCGCGGGAATCTCTTTCCCTTTCTCGTTCAGCCCTTCTTTCCCTACATTTATCAACTTTGTTAATTGTCATCTACAACCATATTTAATTAAGTAGAAGTGCTTATAGAAATTGGCAATTCTGTAATCACCTGTCACGGTCACCGCCTCTTGCTGGAGGTTCGTAAAATGGAAGTGGCTCGACTTTTATGGAATCGCTCATCCTGAAAAAAAAAATGTTGACTGTATCAGAACCTGTAAATGAATTCAATAATATTCCTTTATTTACTTGAATCCATTGAGAACTTTAACATCAACTGTTAATTCTGCCCCAAAGTTTTTGCTGATTATCTTTTATATATTTAAACCAGATTTGATATTAAAGTATAGTTTATTCTTGGGTTTATTTCAGGTACTAATACCACTCTTGCTAATACTGATGTTTACACATGTGGTAATTATATTTTGTTGCCTTGAACCACTCTTGCTTGAACATATATTTTGCAAATGATTAATATCTTGGTCTATTTCATTTCAACAACGGCAACAAATTGCATACTGAAACACGTCAATTCCACCGATTTACACTAGCGAAAACAAGTGGGATTTTAGTGGGAAAATTCAGCGATGTTGGCGTCAAAAATGGCGGACATCGTAAAAAAAAATGGAAGTTAGGCCTAAAACAACGAACCGCGAATATCCATCGATCATCGACGAAAAACACGAGTTTTTATCGAAAATAGAAACCGTAAGAAACTCGATTCTTACCTGAAAGTAATATATTACAGTTCTATAACGAATGTGAGCATTAAAACAAGCAGATTGCTAGCTGGATGGCCGACTTCGCAACCTTGAATGCGAAAGCAACGCAGCGAAACCTATTTTCCCACGGCGGATTATCCCTTTAATCATCAAGGAAGGAATACGGCCAATCGCCATCTTGCAGAGGTTTCTAGAAAGGGCGTTGCCAGATAACTGTGTTGCCGATTGGCTGATGGATCTATCACGTGATTACAGACACCATCTTGCAGGGTAATCGAAAACTTGTATGGAACGCCGTTATCATCAAAATGCTCGCACCTGCTTCATTTTCGACTTTTACGTGTCTTTACTATTGAGGCGAATGGCGTTTCATACAAAGCGAACCAATCAGCGTTGTGAACGGACTTGGCCACGCTCTTTTACATATAAACGCATATAAAGTGAGCCAGTGTTGCCAATCCGCAAGAACTGCCCTCTCTAAAGCAGTACAAAGGAAGACTGATAACATTTTCGTCGTACAAATGTTTTAATCGGTGTTAATCAAAATACCAAGGCTAATCGAGCTATAATTAATAATTTATTTACAGGGGGCGTGCATTAATATACATATAAAAACGTATACATAAATTACATAAACACTGTGTGCACAACATCGTCAGTATTATGGTATTATTCTATATTTAGTAATATTATATTTATAACGCTAAGAACAAATGCTCATTGATTGAAAAGCAACGATTAACCAATGGGGAACCAATGGATTAACAAAACAAAACACTCTTGGTTGGATATAACAAAATTTGAAATTCGCGGTTTCCAGTAACCAATGAGCTACGTGATCCCGCCCTTCTATCGGACAGTGTTGCCCGTATCGTGCCATTATCCTCTTTATTTCTCAACAGCATGATCGTTTTGAAATCGATTTGTGATCCATGTGTTCCGCAAATTCATTAACTTTTTAATTATTTTGCGATAATTAATCCGAATCTTTAATGAGCAATGGATGGAAAAAATAACGCCAAATCGGAGAAAAATTACGCTTTCTCTACATGGATTCCTTTCCGATTTCCGCTAATAAATGCCGACAGCAACGTCAATTCCGGTAATTTTGACTCTGTTTCGCACGTGGACCGCCCCCTTTTCTCTCCTCCGGAAGGAGAAACCGGATTGGATAGAATTAAGATGATTTTCCGGGAAGAGTAAGTAAAAATCCCAACCTCTGCAACACTATTGCACGAGAAACGTATTGCGCGCAATATTCGAATTCGCGGTACCGGTGATTTATTGCAGGCAATAAGTTTCCATGCAATAAAGTTGCACGCAACTGTAAATTTTAAAGTTTTTGGATTTTTCCCGCAGCCAATTTGGAAATCTGAGCCCGGAATGTGCATTAATTGTTAATACAACGTTTGGAGCGTTATTTGTTGGGGGTTTAATGGGAATTTTTTATGGCGGGAAAATCGCCCAGCAAGAATATTTGGAAAGGCAACAAGCAACAGCTTTCAGAAATGAGTATGAAGCAAAGGTATGGAAATAAATTTATATTTCACTTTCTTAAATTATTAAAATATGGAAACAGATTAATAAAAATATATATTGATATCTGTTATTAATCTATATTTCAAATAGTGTCATCTGATCATTTTGTAACCTATAAAAATACAAAAACTATTTTATATATAGCATTTTTATTCATTTTATATATAGAATTGTTTAATTTCTGTTGTATTCCAATTTTTAAAATTAATGTTTTATGATTTGTTACTTTCTTAATTCAATTTTATTTTAATTATAGAGGGCACTTCAGGATAGGATGACAATTGGAATGGGAAAGGGATTTGTAAAATGGGGTTTGAGGACATCAGCTTTTACTGCTATGTATATGTAAGCAAGCTTTTAATTATTAAATAATATTTAATTTATTGTGTACCTATATAAAGATCTACGTAATGAATTATTAACAGGTCTTCGGTGACCATGATGTCGGTGTACCGAGGAAAATCCGGAATTATTGAACATGTCATAGGTGGAGGTAATAAGAGTGTTTTAAACACATAATATTGAATATAAACACAGCATTAATAAAATAAAATAATAATATAATATGCATATAGTCAGTTTAAGGGTGAGAATGAAACAACAGGGTCTATGGAGGGCATGGCTTCAACCAGTCCCCTTCCAATAGGAAGAGGGGGAGTAATTAATAGGCGGGGCTTATAGAAAGTCAGGCTTTCATTGGAAAAGGAGTTGACCAATACATAATAACCCCACCTACCTAAGCTCCTCCCCTGCCTTTTGAAAGGGGGACTGGTTTGAAGACACGCCCTCCATAGACCCTGTTGCTTCATTCTTACACTTGAACTGACTATACACTTTTAAATTTAATTACCTTTTTGTTTTTATAGGGGTTGCAGGGTTATCTTACAAGTTCCTCCAAGGTCCTCGAGCTTCTCTTGTAGGTGGAGCGGTCGGCGGAGTCCTCGGGTACGGCACGCGTGTAATCCAATCCGCTTTAATTCTGCAATTTACAGAAGATTGTAAATGTTTAATCATTTTCCTATTATTGATTATTAAATATACTTATGTGAAAAATAAAAATGTATTATATTTTAATTGTTATGTTATATTGGCGAATATAATTGACGCTGCCTGTAATAATATTTACGTATTATTCCCTGTTAAATTTTGTATAATAAATATAATCAGTTTTGTTTGTTGCTAAGAATTCAATTAAAGGTGAAATGTCATTATTTTTTAAAACACCCTGAAACTTAATTACTTTATTAAAATGATACATGTAAAGCAAGTGTTGCAAGAAAATTTCAGTGGAATTTTGTAAAGTTTTATAGTTTTTGCCAAATGGGATGTTTGCTAGCATATTCCAACATCCTAGATTAATTACCCCCGAACTTTAAGTGCTAATAACTTTTTTTACTAATTTCCACTGAGATTTTGTTGCAACACTTGCTTTCTTCATTGTTATTCTTCGTTTAGGTTCAGTTTCAGGGTACTTTAAAAAATCATGTCAGTTCACCTTTAATATCCATTTGTGACATGCTTACTGACTTCCCCCTCGTAGCATATATTTTCAATATAAATTAAAAATATATGATAAGCTATACTACAGACTTTTCCTTAGTTTCAAAGCTATATTTTATTATTATATATCCATTAAACAATAAAAATAACCGGTACGTAAAATATTCAAATAAAAATTATCATTTAATTTCTACATTGTGGATCATTGATTAATAATTAATTTAACAATATAATAACAAGTATTTCTTAAATTCCAGGTTGATTACTGGCTGTTTGAGCTTGGTTCTGATGCGGTCAACGGGTATGACCATCGAGGAGATCCGCCATTGGCATTACAGCGTTCGGTCGCTTCACTCCGGAAGATCAACCACGTTGGTTTAATAATATTCTTAATAAGATTTTACCATCTAAATGGTGTAATTATTACTAATAATAGTGTATTTTATTTTTTATTAATAGTGTTAAAGACGAATTAAGCGAAAATCTAACGACGGAGATGAAAATAAGCGACGCGCCACCGAAAGCAGCGGAAGATGTCCCGCAATGAAGATTTAAAACTTTTGTAGTAAAAACAATAGTGCATTTGTATTTATAAATTAGGAAATATGTAATAAACAATAAAAGCTGTTTTTTCCGACAACCCGAACAACAGCGTGACCCGGTGATTTACATTTCTGCCGTAAATTTGATTCGCGGGACATTAATTTTAAGTTGACATTACATTCGAGGTCACATTTACCTTGAAAAATGACAAACAGAGCAGAAACAAAACACATTTGTCAAGTTCAAATGGCATTATATCGGCAGGATGTAATAAGCATTTTATTCGTAACGCAGGAAGCGGTTAACGAAAACACCGGTTCCGTACTTTTAAATCATGTTGATAAATCAAATGTTTCATTGAAAGGGTTTTTTTTCCATAATTTCTCAAACAATTCTAGTAATTTTGTCACACTAAAATGTGGGGCATATAGCACGGTACGTGAACCGCGATGTCATATCCTTCGCGGTTTGAAACAAAAAGGCGTGAATTCCCAACTCTGAAATACGTATATAAAAGGACCAGTTGCCACACTAGGAACAGAACAACTGTTTAGTAAACACCTATTTTGGATTCAATTTAAATATTAAAATATGAGTTCCGGCAAATGTACGAGACTGACTTTGGCCGCGATGGTCTTCGCGACGGCCATCATCCTCGCCGAATGCTCACCGCTATTCTTCCCATTTGGGTTGAACGGTGTCAGCAGTAAGTATATTACCATACTGATATTTTAAACTAGTTACGTATATATATATATAATTAATATAGAAAAGTTATTATTTAGTTCCATCGGCAGAATAAGAGCTAGATTAAACTTTTCAATTTAATATAGCTTTGTACGTAAACAGCTATAATGATGAGGAATAACATATTTATCACCCTCAAAACTGAAGTATAGGTTCTGTATATCCCAAAGAATCACAAATCCAAACTAACTATACTGAAATCGCGTTCAAAGTTGCACCACGAATGGTTGGTGAAATGGGGGAGATGAGCTAGTTACGAGTCCTTGGACCAATTAGGGAGATATTATGTCATGCTTGGGCGTGGCTAACATCGGCCAAACCTGCCTGATTGGTCAAAGGACTCGTAATTACGTTTGTCATCCCTATTTCACCACACCCTCATAGTGCAACTTTGAATGCGTTTTCAGTATATACAAAATGTGCTTTGTTTGCTTAAAAGCTTGAGAAAATTTAATTTATTGATTGTGTATATACTCATTAGCATGCATAACACTATTAGCGATATTCTTTTGTTGCACAATTTAAATAAACAATTCCTAAACATGATAACAAATATAAACGCGGTGAGCAATTGCGCAGAAAATTGCGCAGAATTCTCCTCCCGGATTGAAAAATAGTTTGGATTAGTTTCTTACAATTAAGCAGGACAATAAACTGAGGGTTTTTCAACACATTACTGTTATGAAACACTGAATACAGTGATAAATGTCGAAGTAAGAGCAGTGGATGTAATGAAACGCTGCGAAAACGGAGGGGCGCATCCGTCTCGTTGAATGGCAGCAATGAACTCATATAATGCCATATTTCCTTTTTTGCAATAAGAATGTCATTGCGGCTGTACATTACACACTGTTTTATACAGCTTTCTTCATTATACAGTCATGTTTTTCATGAATCTGAATTTTAAAAGTAATTTATGCCAAGATAAGTCAGCGTGATATGCTGCCATTGAACGTGATGGACGCACCCCTCGGTCCACCTGCAGTTTTAGGAATTTTTAGTGTTTTTCGCGAATAAATACATCGAATTATGCAAAATCTTTATTCTGAATGCACGTTTTCACTACAGCAAAACTCGGACAGTGTTTGAGGTCAATCACTTCGGTGTTTCCATGCGTACCTTGCACGAGAGACAGCCAGTGCAACGCGCGCTTACTGTGCTGTCCTACGCAAACTCAACCGGTGAATGCAACTATTGGCTGTTGTGCACCAGCTGTTAGAGGTGAGTACTTTTCCAGTTAGGAATGCACAAAACTCATCATCACATTCATCATAAACTTTATTTCCAAACAGGATAACCAACCGGAAAAGTTTTCGACGCGTACTCCACGCGAAGATATAAATTTTCATTTTCACGCATGCTACTTAAATTAATTTCAAATATTGTACTCCTGTTTTAATAAAATATTCTGCATAATAAACACGTATAAAATACTCATCACTCATTGGTTAAAATATTTATTCAACATATTGTTACGTACAAAGTTTGGGCAGCATTTATTTCATCGCGACAAACCGTAATTTTGGCAATGTTGGGAAATATACTTTAAAATACAGGAATTAAGTGAAGACATATTGCAATGTAATAACTGTACTTTATTTCTCAAAATGAAAGTTTACAAATTTAAAATAAAATTACTACTCAAACGAAGCCGCGGTTCTTGATCGACAAGCGAAATCCGTGAAATTTTTACGTACAAATTAAATTATCTGAAAAACTAATGTTGTACAAAAGCAGATTGTAGTTCATTGAGCAGGAAATGTTTTCATATTCTGTAGCCAGCAGACGATTTTCCTCAATGAAGCTGAAAGGGAACTGAAAAACCATATTCATGAATGACAACAACCTTGTTACGTGAACTTGCAATTCCAGTTCCTTTTTACGAACTGGAAAAAGTCTGCATTTGTAGACAGCGTGGCACCAAGTAATTCATTAAACAACATTTCTTCTTGCTACTCAACCTCTTAAATGCAATTATTAATCACACATTTCTAAAAGAAATCCGAATTATCATCGGACTACGTTAGCCGCGACAAAACTGAACTTTTCCATTTTATAAATTAAATCGCATTCGAAACACACAGTAAATAGCAAGAAATGTTTAAACTAGACCTTGAAATGTTGAAGATTATTAACTAAAACAGTTTCCTTAATAATGTGCATTTTACAGAATAAATCCGACATTCGCGTAAACTTAAATTCAGTGTTTTGCAATGAAGCCCTCTTTTTAAGGGGGATCATGGCAAACAATTTGCACCACCTATAGGTGGCAGCACTGCATGTTGTGCTTTTACTAATACAATTTGGAACACACTAAGGAATAATCAAAATAAATTGTAGAATAAAATAATTGAAGAAATTATGAATACACGTTACGCTGATTTTTGCGATTCATTTTGCCTCGCTTCAGAAATTAAATAAAATGAAAAATATATAGTAAAGGATGAAAAACAAACCTATTTTTGACGATTTAATCAGAAACTGCAGGAGCACAGCATAATTTGCTTTCAGTAGCATTTCCAGAATTTGGTTTCACGAGGCAGCATAAAAGATTGCCGCGACAACTCGAGCTCGCTTCGCATTCTTCGCACGGGGCAATTTGAGTCAGATTTGCAGCACAGTGCCCAAGTTTATCTACAAATCAATCAATTCCATGTATCATTAATACAAAATTAACAAAACTAAACGAATCTTAATGTGAAATTACCTGGATTCGGAGCGAACGCCGCTTCGTAAACCGCGAACACCACCAAGAAACACGCGCAAACTTTGACAATCATTTCTCTTTATCTAGCTATAAAATCGTATAATGTTTACAGGTTCCTTACAAGAAGTTATTTCAAGTGATACTGTACCTGTTAATATGGAGGGAATTTCTTGGTACTTCACCGCGGAAGGCTGAATTTAAGATTTTTGAAGTTGAAAGACCGAAGAGTCATGCATTTATATATGTGCGGGGAAAATAAAGGGGGAGGGGCTTATTCTTATTTTTTTATTACGTTTGGAAGAAACTCTTAGATCATCTTTTTTCTTTTTTCTTTTATTCGGTAAGGTATTATCTTTTCGGAAGTTGAAAAGCCGTTGAAAAATGGTGACAAGGCGTAGTCTTCATTTTTTTTATCTTTCTTTCAAAAACTTTGCAACTTGAACTTTGCTGACCGCTTAAAACACTGAAATATTGCGATTGTCCATCCCATGCATGCACATAACTGCAATGCACTCTTAACTATGCACGCATCAAATAGATATGTGCTGAATTTAAAAACACTCATAGGAAAATAAATGCGGAAAATTCCCATATTCAGAGTGTCACATTGTTAGGTGGAAACTGTCTATAGTAGAAACTGTCTATTGTGGAAATTGTATATGGTGGAAATTGTATATGGTGGAAACTATAGTAGAAATTATGATGGAACCATCTATAGTATAGTGCGTCTCAACTCAAGGTTGCAGTAATTCTCTCTTGTTTTCTTGCTTTATGGAGTAAATCCTTACACCAAAGAACATTCCATTATACAAAGTTCATGGAAAATACTTAAAGGTGAACTGACACAGCTTTCTAGGGTACCCTGAAAATTAATTTGTATATTGAAACCAAAGTCGATAAAAAG